>CAUYON010060547.1:0-13147 GCA_963573935.1 Arctocebus calabarensis
ACAAAATATCAAAATGGAAGAAAAGATTTGCAGGAGAAAAGCTGTAGGGAAATAAATGGCTCTCTGTCCCTGGGTGGGGAGAGTCACAGACCACACCCTACTTTTTTGCTTCTTGCCAAGATTCATAAGCTTTATGAACTCATATATACATCATTATTATTAACTACTCTTTGATTTAAAAAATAAACAAAATCAATTATTGACACGGTAGGGGTGAGGGAAGGGGAGAGCAGAGAGAGAAAGAATGAGGGAGGGGTGGGGAAAGGAAGAGCAGAGAGAGGGAAGGAGCAAGGGGGGTGGGGTCTTGGGGTCTTGGTGTGTGTCACACCTTTTTGGGGTTAAAACATGATTGTAAGAAGGAATTTACCCAACAAATGCAATCAGTGTAACATGGTTTCTTGTACCCTCAATGAATCCCCAACAATAAAAAAAAATTAAAACAAACAAACAAAAAGACAAAATCCCTGCTTCTTTTCACACTCTACCCAATATAGCCATTCATGTGTTTAAAGTGTTGAGAAAATGCTGTGTCATCATAGTACCTTATCACAGTGGCTACATGCATGGACTTGAAGTCAGTTATATGGTGGTTTGAATTTCACTTCTGCTACTCAATGGTTTAATGTGACCTTGGGCCAGTGGCTTCTTTAAGCCTTGGTTACAGCTTATATAAAGGGGAAATGAAAGTATCTGTCATTGGCTAGTTGTAAGGATTAAGTGAAATAAATAATATAGTACTAAAAAAAAAAGAATGCTAGTTGTCTACCAAAATCCATTCTCCCCACTTCTTTGGCCCAGGGTAGTAGACCTCATTTTCTGTCATCTTTTGTGGCTAGGTGGAGCATATGACTAAATTCTTTCCAGTGGAGTGTAAGCAGAATTAACACGTGCCACTTTGGGCCAAGATCTTAAGACCTAGAACACATGCCTGCTTCTTCCATGTTCTGTCTTTTTTTCCAGCTGGAACAAGGACCAAGTGGTACCTTTGTGGCTTGTCCATGCAGAGGGCAATGTCCTAGACTTTGGAGGCCTGGAAGATGGCAGATTTGTCTCTTGTTGGTCCCTTGTTGACTTCTGGGAGCAGAGACTGCCCTTAACATATACAAGAGAAATAAACATCATCTTGTTTGAGCTATTGCATTTTTTAATATCCTTGTTAGAGCACTCTAGCCTTTACTCTAACTGGGTGTCTAGTATGAGATCTAGCTAGTTATAGATGTTCAAAACTATATGTGTTGTGTATATGTCAATCCCCTTACCAGATCATGTTTTCTTTTGAGGGAAGTATTTTTTGCATCCTTTGTGCCATTTAGCACAGGGCCTTGTGCATAACAAACTTAAAAAAATTTTTATTGAATAAATAGTTATTAAAATTAAATGAGGGCTCATAATATTCAGAATAGTTGCCATACATTTTGTTCTTTCCCTTTCCTAGATGACATTTGTGGTATCCTGTCCTCAATAACATACTGTTTAGAAGTTAGAATTAATAATTTTTTATGATTCACTTTTTGTAATCATAAGATTGTGCTTGGCAGCAAAGATGTTCTATGATATAAGTTGATAATTTCTTCTTTAAAATCCAATAAAATTTTAAGAACACATGGGATTCCTTCCTATAGATAACCTGCTTATATTATGGGTAACAATGACAGTGGTTTTCTGGAAAAAATTAAGCAGATAGGAAAAAATGTTCAGGAAAGTTGCCATGAATTTAAAAATAATCACTTATAATTTAGAGTTCATCATTCTTAAGCATTATTTCATGGGATAGGTTTAGGTCATTATTAAAATGAACTGCTTCTTGCATTAGAAACTTGATTAAAAAAAAAAGGACAGTAGTTTATTAGTGCTATATACTTAACAAGATATTAACATTTCATAGTGCAGCAGCAGCACCAGGAGAATAAATATCTGAAGGAAGCGTATCCTTCCCAGGTATTTCTGTGGTCTGGATTCTGTTCTGGGTTATAAATTGGTGTGAAACCATTATCATTTTTATAACCACTTTATGTGCCCATACATGCTTGGGATGTAATTAACATGGATGATCTCTGAGAAAGGGTAGTTAATTGATTTTTAAACTTTAAATCACAGAGGCCATGGATGGATATCCCAGTAGTGAGGAACTAGTTGATTTGTACTTTTCCCAGGCAGATGTCACCTTCCTGGTTGTTTGTCTTAGGAAAGTTTATTTGAGGATCCAATTAAGTTTCAATTTTAGTACTTTCTAATGTGTCCTTGGTGAAGTCACTTAGTTTTTTTGAACCTTAGCATTGTAAAAATGGAGATCATAATAGTAGCTACCTACTAGCATTATTATGAAGAATGAATGAAATAATGCCTATAAACCTTATAACAAACAGTGCCTAGAACTAATAATTGTTCAAAAGAGTTAACACTTTTTATTTATTCAGAGAAGTGGTTCTCAAGGTGTGGTCACTATACCAACATCAACACCACCTGAGAACTTGTTAGAAATTCTTGTGACTCAATCCATATCTTCTAAATCAGAAACGCTGAGGATGGAGCCCAGAAATCTGTATTTTAACAAGTCCTCCAAGTAATTCTGATTCTCTAAAGTTTAAGAGCTATTGCCTTATGCCACAACAATTACTTCAAGCATGGACCTGTGATCTGATTTAGGTCATGGACAGTATGTTCAGGAGTTTCACTGGCATTGTTGAGATGCTTTCCGTCCCTGGCATTACCAAGAAACAGGTATAAACTGGAAATAATATAAAAACAGCTCTCAGAATGGAGTCAAACAGAGAACTTAAGTTAAAAGAACAGAAACCAATTCCTCATGGCATGGATTGAATTCTTAGACCAAGTCATTCAGATGGCTGCATTTTATAGATAAGAAAAATATTACACCTCTTTTTAGCCCTTCTACCATTTTAATATGTTCTCTGTCTAAAATAAATCAGTTGTTTATGATTTAACATGAGCCCTGATTAATAAACTATTTCATGAGATTTTTGTAAGGTGTAAAATGAATCAATGTATATAAGAATACTGTATCACTGGGCCATCAGAGAAGCAGATACAAGGTAGGATTAGATACGCAAGAGAGTTATAAAAGGAAATGACTGTTAAGAGGACATAGATAAGGAGTCAAAGGAAGCTGGGGGAGCTACCAGACCTGCACTACAGTGAAGACCTGCATTATTTTACTTGAAAAGAAGGAAAAGAAGGAAGGGAGGTCATGGGGAAGTGTCTGGATTATAGCACAGTTCTAAGAAAGTCCTTGAACCTAAGGCACCTGCCTGACTCCCAAGGATGGACATGCCTTCCTATCCAGGCATGCTCAGTTATTGGTTAGGAGCAGCCATGGAAAGTTGGGCCTCCATTAGGAGGCAGTGATGGATTTCAGAGAGCAGCAGCTGGGCCTAGCAGTCACACTCCCCACAGTCAAAGATCTGAGAAACATATTTTCACGAGCACGAAAAATGCCCAGGGCAATGTCTAGAATTAGTAGGCCTTTGGCAAAGGCTAATACCACTTCCACCTGACCTATTCTTTTGAAAGCAAAGCAAATGTCCTCAAAACCTTCTATTCTTTGTCCTAATTATGAGGGCATCACCTGTTCTAAATATTGCAGACTAATAAAGCAAAATAAACTCTACTGACCCAGCAGGGAGCAAGCTATTCAGCTTATCATTTATTACAAATGCCACTCAGGTGCTGCCTTTAATGCATAACTGCCAGGCATACTGATTTTGTCAATATCACACTTGAATTGAAATAGGCATAGGTGAGCTGAGAGCATAGTCCACTCCCGTTCTGTCTTCTTGTAATGGAGTGTAATTTCCACACACCTTACCCCTAATTTATCTTCCGATGACTCTGGATGACCAGAGTAAATAGTAGTGAATCAAGTCCAATGATTTTTAGGGCTAGAAAATACAGTTACAGATTCTAGGAATTCCCATTTGGTAAGATACATCCAGGGCATTGTTTAAAAAGCATTCCTTCTCTCCTCTGACTGAGGAGTTAGGGATCAGTAGTAGCCTGGTAAATACTAAATATTTGAATTTTTTAAAAACTCAAATAAAATTTTAGTAACCTTTCTGACATTATCTAAACCACTAAAGGAAGGAGAAAAATGTGAATTCATATCTTTGGAAAGGACATTGTAGGCAGCATGTTCTAATTCATTGACTATTGAGGAAAATGATATACAAATAAGTGTACAGTCCTATTCTTTAAATATATTCCTCAGGGGTATCGGTTACAACTAAAATTATAAAGCTTGACAGTTTTGGAGTTATGTTTTCCCAGTGGAGAGTGTTTGATCCCAGAACAACACTGCACCAAGTAGGTGTAATATCTGTGGGGTGGGCCTCCTCCTTTGGGTTACCCCACACTACATCTTCAGTTTCCTATTCTCACTGATCCTTGGTTTGAAAACCCCTGTTAAAAAATCTCTCTTCAGTTGTTTCATGTTGGAAGTGAAGCATTCCAATTACCTTTTTGGAGATTCTCCATACAATATTCTTTCATAATTTTTTAGTTTCTAACAGACTCTTTCCATCTCACTCTGTCATGCTGCTCCAATCATATTATAAATGATCCAGCTCTGGTGGTGACAAAGGCTGAGAACTCCTGAACAGGAGCTGAAGTAGACTACAATTTGGCCTAAACATCTGAATGCAGCCCTGGAAGATAGGGGCTTAAGCTTCCTAGACCAGGATGCTGGCTAGTATTAATAATCGGATTCCAAAGACAGAGATTAAATTTGGACCATACATGAGGAAGTACTTGGCTGAGAACAGCAAGAGAGGCAAGTCAAATTTGAGCTCATCAGCTTCTGGCAAGCCAAGAAGCAACACCAAACTCATAGGTCCTGATGCAAAATAGAATGAGGATTCTAGAGCAAAGAGTTCCCAGTAGAGAGGTGATTGAGATCAGAAAGGCAACAGAGGAGATACAAGCAAGACGCGGGGGGGTGGGGTGGGGTGGGGTTGGGGGTTACCATGAGCTACAACTTAAGATAACTTTATCTTATCTCCATTCATTGATAAGTGTACAGCTCTTGAATATTTGAGTTGCCTTAAAGAGTCAGAGCTAGTTAGGTGTGAGGAGAGAAGCTCTCTCTATCTTAGGATGAACCTCAAGGTCCAAATGGTGTGGAGATGAATTCAAGTTCCATGCCAACTTGGTAATTCCAAGAGAATTACCAAGAGAATTTGACAAGGGACATGGAGCATGAAGCATTTTTTAAGTTTCTTGGCAGAAATAGTTCCTGTTTTTATCAATCATTTCAGGTCCTGCCAATCAAGGAGAGTCATGCAAAGTTAGTTACTGCAGAGATTTCCAGAAGCCAAGCCTACTCTGAAGCTGGCAGAGAGTGCTTACTTTTGATGCACACTAGGTAGTAAAATAGGGTGGTTAAAAGTATAAATTCTGGAACTGTTGTGCCTAACTGTGACTCTCAGTTTTGCCAGTTTTTAGCTATGTATAAATCTGAACAATTCTTCTAAGTTCTTTATGCACCAATTTCCATATCTGACAAGTAAGAATAATAGTAATAATACCCATATCAGAGAATTATTATGAGAATTTAATGAATGGCAACATGTAAAGTTCTTAGAACAGAGACTAGCAAATAATAAATATTTGTTAGTGTCAGTTATTACTGTTTTTCACTTACAGGAATTTGAGCATTTTGAGTAGAACACTAAAGGTCTAGACCTAGGGATTTCAAACATTTTTTAAAATAGCAAACTCTTGTTTAAAATTTAAAATTTCTTTCTTTTTTTTTTTTTTTCTTGTTAGGCCTTTTTTACTCAGTATAATTGTTTTTTTTTTTTATTTTTTTATTTTTTATTTTTGTAAGACAGAATTTATTCACAGAAAAGAAAGAAAAGAATACCGAAAACATTAAGGCACCTGTTAGAGGGAGAAAATTCTAGTGCAGAGAGAGAAGCTCTCTCCGTTTCTCTCCCAGTCTTTCCCCATCACCTCTTTTAGGCCTTTAGTCTCAGGGTATATATAGGTGTATGGGTTCCTTGGCCAGGAAACAAATGAATACAGTCCCTTCCACCAGGGGCAAGGTGAATGAATGTATCAATGAATGGATACAGTCCTTTCATGGAATTGAGGCCTGGGAAATTCACAAGAAATTGATCTAGGCATAGGAGATGGGAGTTCCACATTTAGTCCTAAGTGTGAAGTGAAGGAGACACCAAGGCACAGGTGTCTCCTCAGCAGTTGTCCAGCCTTTTTGGCAATTGGAGACTGGTGGAGGTTGGAGGTCCCCCTCCTTGCCTGTCATCCAGCCCGCTGGCTCTTCAGCTGGCTGCCACACTACTGACACTGCCAAGGAGGAGGCAACATGTCCGCCAGGCCCGCTGAGCTGGCTAGGGCGCCAATTGTCCTGCATCAATTCTCCTTCTCTGAGTAGAAACTCCAACTGCTGTTAGGGAAAAGGGGCGAAGACTCAATCTAACTGCTTCCTGCTGAATCGGGCAATGATAGAAGGGGGCAGTTGGGGTTTCTCCAGAGGAGAGTGATACAGGGGTTCATGGACTGGAACAAAATAATAATTCTTAAAGTGCAATATTCTCTTCAGTCATATTGAAAATAAAAAGTGAAGTTACAGGCTGGGCGTGGTGGCTCATGCCTGGGAGGCCGAGGCCAGTAGATTGCCTGACCTCATGAGTTCAAGACCAACCTGAGCCAGAGTGAGACCCCCATGTCTAAAAATAGCTGGACGTTGTGGTGGGCTCCTGTAGTTCCAACTACTTGGGAGGCTGAGGCAAGAGAATCGCTTGGATCCAAGAGTTTGAAGTTGCTGTGAGTTATGACAGCACAACACTCTACCAAGTATGACATAGTGAGACTCTGTCTCCAAAAGAAAAAAAAAAGTGAAGTTACAAATCGTTGTTACAGTAAACTAGCTTTTATAATTGCTCATATATTTACCTTCTTTGATATTTTTATTTCTTTATATGGCTTTGAGTTACTTTCTAGAATCCTTTCATTTCAACCTGCAGGATTCCCTTGAGTAGTCTTATAGGACAGGTCTAGTGGTGATGAGCCCTTTTAGCAATTGTTTACCTGGGGACGTCTTAATTTCTTTCTTATTTATTTATTTTGGTAGAGACAGAGTTTCACTTTATCGCCCTCGGTAAAGTGCCGTGGCGTCACACAGCTCACAGCAACCTCCAACTCCTGGGCTTAGGCAATTCTTTTGCCTCAGCCTCCAGAGCGGCTGGGACTACAGGTGCCCACCACAATGCCTGACTCTTTTTTTGTTGCAATTTGGCTGGGCTGAGTTTGAACCCGCCACCCTCGTTATATGGGGCCGGCACCCTACCCACTGAGCCACAGGCACATCCTCTTTCTTATTTTTGAGAGATGATTTTGACAGGTATAGGGTTCTTGGTTGACAGGTCTTTTCTTTTAGTATGCTTTGAATATATTGGCCTATTGCTGTCTAGCCTCCAAAATTTCTAGTGAGGTATCTGCTGATAATCTTTTTGAGTATCCCTTGCATGTAGTGAGTCATTTCTCTCTTGCTGCTTTCAAGATTCTATTATCTTTGACTTTTGAAAGTTTTAATATTTAATTTGTTTACATATGTTATTGATACAAAATATTTGTACATATTTATGGGGTACATGCAATATTTTGTTACATGCATGGAATGTGTAATGACCAATTCAGAGTATTTGCGATGTCCATCTCTTTGACTATTATTTCTATGTATGGGGAACATTTCAAATCCTCTCTTCCAGCTGTTTTGAAAAATACAATGCATTGTTGTTAACTACAGTCACCCTTCTCTGCTACTGAGCGTTAGAACTTTTTCCTTCTATCTAACTGTATTAACTAAGCTTTCTTCATCCTCTCCCACCTACACATCCTTCTCAGCCTGCTTTTTCTATCCTTCTATTCTCTACTTTCACGTTTTTAGCTCCCACATATGAGCAAGTACTTGGAATAGTTGTTTTTCTGTTCCTAGCTTATGAAAGTTTGACTATAATGTATCTTGATGTGGATCTCTTTGAGTTCTTAGTTGGTGTTAAATGAGCTTCTTAGAAGTTTATATCTTTATATCTTTTCTTAAATTTGAAACATTTTCAAATTTCAGCCATTATTCCTTCAAATATTCCATGTACTCCTCTTTTCTCTATTGTTCTTATGGAACTCCCACAAAGTGTATGTTGGTTTCCTTGATCATATCCACATGTCCCTTAAGGTCTCTTCACTTTTCTTTAATATTTGTTATTTCTGGCCCTCAGACTGAATTATTTCCATTGTCTTTTTTCCAGGTTCACTGATTCTTTTTTCTGTCTATTCAAATCTGTTTTGAATCTCTCTGGTGAAATTTTCATTTTAATGTATTTTTAGCTTCAGGATTTTTTCTTTTAAGACAGAGTCTCACTTGGTCACCCCAGGTAGAGTGCAATGGCATCATCAATTCACTGCAACCTTGAACTCCTGGGTTCAAGTGATCCTCCTGCCTCAGCTTCCCAAATAGCTGGGACTACTACAGGTAGACACAACCAGGCCTGGCTATTTTTTTTCTATTTTTACTAGAGACAGAGGCTCGTCTCAAACACTTGACCTCAAGCAATCCTGCCTCCCATCCACCCAGAGTGCTAGGATTACAAGGTGAGCCACTACTATGGCCTCAGAATTTTCTTGGTTTTCTTTTTATTAATATTTCCCTTTTGTTCATACATTGTTTCCTTGCCTTTCCCCACATCTTCATTTGGTTCTTTCAGCATCATTAAGACAATTATTTTAATGTCTTTATCTAGTAGATCTGCCATCAGGCTTTCTTATTTATTTTTGCCTTTGAATGTGCCTTTTTTTCCTGCTTCTTTGTATGCCTTGTGATTTTCTTTGTTGAAAACTAGACATATGAATCCAATAATGTGGTAACTCTAGAAATCAGATTCTTCCCCTTTACCATGGTTTGTGTTTTTTAGTTATTGGTTTTGTTTGTTTATTTATTATTGTTATAAGCTGTCTCTGTCCCAAGGACCAGACTGAGTCATAAACTTAACTTCCTCTTGGGTATTTTCTGTGCCTGCATCTTTCCCTGGCCATGCATAGTCACTTTCTAATTTTCTATTTTATATGCAGTTTTTGTTTTTTTTCTTTGAGACAGAGTCTCACTCTGTTGCCCCAGACTAGAGTGCCATGGCATCAAGTTCACAGCAACCTCATATTCCTGGGCATAGGTGATCCTCTTGCCTCAGCCTTCCGAGTAGCTGGGACTACAGGAGTGCACCACCACACCTGACTAATTTTTCTATTTTTAGTAGAGACAAGGTCTCACTCTTGTTCAGGCGGGTCTTGAGCTCCTGAGCCCAAGCAATCCACCTGCCTCAACCTCCCAGAGTGAGCCATGGGGCCATGAAGTTTTTTTTTGTTGTTGTTGTTGTTGTTTGTTTTTTGAGACAAAGCCTTATTCTGTTGCCCAGGCTAGTGTGCAATGGTGTCAGCCTAGTACACAGCAACTTCAAACTCCTGTATTCAAGTGATCCTCCTACCATAGCCTCCCAAGTAGCTGGGACTACAGGTGTCTGCCACATGTTTGGCTAATTTTTCTATTTTTATTAGAGACAGGGGTCTCACTCTTGCATAGGCTAGTCATGAACTCTTGAGTTCAAATGATCCTCCTCCCTCAGCTTCCCAGAGCGTGAGAATTACAGGCATGGGCCAATGTGCCTGGCCTATGCAGTTGTTTTTGAACATCCTAATGTTTAATGTCTGGCTCCCAAAAGGAGAAAAAGAGAAATATAGAGGAAGGAAGGGCACTGTCCCTTTATTCCTCTAGAAGTCACTTCAGCTAGAGGAGGAAGGGTTTGCAAAAAGGTGGGGAAGTTCAATAACAATGGCTCTGGCTTCTTTGACAGGACCTTTGTGATCAGAAGCAGCAATCTATAAGCAAAGCACAGACTTTGCTACTTGGAGAACAGGATGCTTTTTGCCCACTCCTGCTTCTAAAGCTACCAAGGACCATGAGCAACTGCTGCCTGCCACAGGGCTGGGGTTGGGAGGTAAGTAGCTGCTAAAGGGCTAAGAGCTGAAATTGAGCAAAATGAACTGCACTTTACCATTCAAACCTTTCCCTGGATGCTGCTAGCCTTCAATAGACTTGAGTTCCAAAATAGTTATATCAGACAGATTCTGCCATAGCAATTGTTGTCTAGGTGGGAAGACAGATTCCTAATGTTTCTTTCTCTACCGCCTTCTTTGAAATTATCTTTTGCAGAGCAGAATTTTTTATTTTTATTGTTTTCAAGTCCTCAGACTTTTAGTTAGGCAGTTAGCTAGATATGAGCAGGCTGGATGACAAATGTGGTTAGGCTATTTTGGACTGGTTTGGATCAGGATGACCTGGGCTATTATGGAATGGGACTGATAAAGACTTTGTAGGTGAGTTGTTTTGAGAACAGAGTTCATTAAGACCCAGGTAGACTTCCAAGAAGCAGCTGATGCTCTCCAAAGTTGTGTGTAAAATCCCAAAACTGTGCTTTCCACAAGGCCTGGAGTCACTAGGATGTGGCCCAGCTTGCTGTGCAGGTAGGTAATAAACTGTTGTTTTTCTTCTTTTTTTTATTGAGACAGAGTCTCACTTTGCCACCCTTGGTAAAGTGTAATGGCAACATAGCTCACAGCAACCTCAAACTCTTGGGCTCAAGCAGTTCTCTTGCCTTAGCCTCCCAAGTAGCTGGGACTACAGGTGCTCGCCACAACACCTGGCTATTTTTAGAGACAAAATCTCACTCTGGCTTAGACTGGTCTCAAACTTGTGAGCTCAGTCAATCCACTTGCCTCAGCCTCCCAGAGTGCTACAATTACAGACACAAGCCACTGAGCTTGACCTCAATACAATGTTTTCAGATTCATTCCTGCTGTACTTCATTCCTTTTTAGAGCTGAATAATATTCTGTTGTATTGCTATTACACATTTTGTTTAACTATTCATCAGTTCAAGGATTTAAGTTGTTTCTACATTTTGGCTACTATGAACATTTGTGTACACAATTTTGCATGGATATGTGTTTTCATTTCTCTTGGGGGGTATACTTAGAAGGGAAATTGCTGGGTTATATAGTAACTAAGTTTTTTGTTGTTGTTTGTTTTCTTTTTTGAGACAGAGCCTCAAGCTGTCACCCTGGGTAGAGAGCCGTGGCATCACAGCTCATAGAAACCTCCAATTCCTGGGCTCAAGCGAGTCTCCTGCCTCTGCCTCCCAAGTAGCTGGGACCACAGGTGCCCGCCACAACGCCTGACTATTTTTTGGTTGCAGCCATCATTGTTGTTTGGCGGGCCCGGGCTGGATTCGAACCCGCCAGCTCAGGTGTATGTGGCTGGCTCCTTAGCCCGTTGAGCCACAGGACCGAGCCTGTTTGTTTTGAGACAGAGCCTCAAGCTGTCACTGTGGGTAGATTACTGTGGCATCACAACTCACAGCAACTTCCAACTCCTGGGTTTAAGCGATTTTCTTGCCTCAGACTCCCAAATAGCTGGGACTACAGGTGCCCGCCACAATGCCTGGCTATTTTTGGGCCATAGTTGTCGTTGTTTAGCAGGCCTGGGCTGGATTTGAACCTGCCAGCTCTGGTGTATGTGGTTGGCGCCCAGCCAGTAACTAAGTTTTTGAGGAATTGCCACACTGCTTTCCAAAGTAACTGTACAATTTTACATCATCACTAGCAGTTAATGAGGGTTCCAATGTTTCCATATCCTCTCCAGCACTTGTTGTTGTCTGGGTTTTATTTTTGCTTTTTCATTTTTGTTTCCTTTTTTGAGACAGAGTCTCACTCTGGCACCCAGGCTTGAGTATATTGATGTCATCATAGCTTGATACAACCTTACTCTCGAACTCAAGTGATCCTCCTGTCTCAGTCTTCCAAGTAGCTGGGACTACAGGCATGGACCACCACGCTCAGCTGATTTTTCTATTTTTTATATGGATAAGGGTCTTTTTTTTGAGACAGAGTTTCACTTTGTCACACTCAGTAGAGTGTCATGGCATCATAGATTACAGCAACCTCCAATTCCTGGACTCAAGCGATCCTCTTGCCTCAGCCTCCTGGGAGTAGCTGGGACTACCTGGGAGTAGCTGGGACTACAGGTGCCCATCACAATGCCCAGCTATTTTAGAGACAGGTCTTGCTCAGACTGGTCTGAACTCCTGAGCTCAGGCAATTCACCTTCCTCAGCCTCCCAGGGTGCTAGGATTACAGGCGTGAGCATGGCCTTACATAGATAGGGGTCTTGATCTTGCTCAGGCAGGTGTGAAGTGATATCTCATTATGGTTTCATTTGCATTTCTCCAATAACTAATGATGGTGAGCATCTTTTGATGTGGTTATTAGGTCATTTGTATGACTTCTTTAGGGAACTGCTATTCACTCCTTTGATCTTTTTTTAAATGGACTACATTTATTTTAGAGTAGTTTTAGGTTCCAGCAAAATTGAATGGAAAGTCTAGAGGTTTCCCATACATCCTCCCTTTCTCATTTAAAAATGGCATAAGATAGCCAGGTGCCATGGCTCACACTTGTAATATCAGCACTCTGGGAGGCCGAGACAGGCAGATTGCTTGAACTCAGGAGTATGAGACCGGCCTAAGCAAGAGCAAGACCCCATCTCTAAAACTAGCGGCAAGTGCCTGTAGTCTCAGCTACTGGGGAAGCTAAGGCAAGAGGCTCACTTGAGTCCAAGAGTTTGAGGTTGCTGTGAGTTATGATACCATGGAACTCTACCAAGGATGACAAAGTAAGATTCTGTCTCAAAAAATAAAATACAATTTTAAAAATTAACAAAAAAATGAAATAACACAATATGATTTATCTCTAATTTTTTTTTTTTTTTGGAAACAGAATTTCACTCTATCACCCTGGGTAGAGTGCTGTGGTGTCATCATAGCTCACAGCAACCTCAAACTCTTGAGCTCAGGCAATCCTCTGACCTCAGCATCCCCAGTAGCTAGGACTACAGGCATGTGCCACCATGCCCAGCTAGTTTTTCTATTTTTTTTTTTTTTTTGAGACAGAGCCTCAAGCTGTCACCCTGGATAGAGTGCTGTGGCATCACAGCTCACAGCAACCTCCAATTCCTGGGCTCAAGTGAGTCTCCTGCCTCTGCCTCCCAAGTAGCTGGGACTACAGGT
>CAUYON010060549.1:0-31075 GCA_963573935.1 Arctocebus calabarensis
CACCTGTAGTCCCAGCTACGTGGGAGGCGGAGGCAGGAGACTCACTTGAGCCCAGGAATTGGAGGTTGCTGTGAGCTGTGATGCTACAGCACTCTATCCAGGGTGACAGCTTGAGGCTCTGTCTCAAAAAAAAAAAAGAAAGAAAGAAAAGAAAAGAAAGTGTGAATGAAATGAACAAATTCCTAGAAAAATAAAATTTACCAAAAATAAATGCTCAAAAAGAAAAATATAAAGCCCTAATAACCCTAAAAGGCACTGAAGAAATTAAGTCAGCAGTTAAAAATCTTCCAAATCCTATAATCCTAGCACTCTGGGAGGCTCAGGAGGGTGGACAGCTTGAGGTCAGGAGTTCGAGACCAGCCTGAGCAAGAGCAAGACCCCATCTACTAAAAACAGAAAAAACTAGCCAGGCGTTATGGCAAGTGCCTGTAGTCCCAGTTACTCAGAAGGCTCAGGGTGGAGCACTGCTTGTGTCCAAGAGCTTGAGGTTGCCGTAAACTATGACACCATGGCATTCTACCCAGGGTGACAGAGTGAGACTCTGTCTCAAACACACACACACACAAAACTTCCTACAAATCACCAGGATTAGATGGCATTACAGACAATTTCTACCAAACTTTCAAGGAATAGATAATTCCCAAGTCAAAAAGAGAGACAATACTCCCTATTTCATTCTAGGAGGCCAGAACAATCTTGATACCCAAACCAGACAAGGATAAAATGAGGAAGGAAAGTTTCTAACCAATTTCTTTCATGAAAATGGATACAAAATTATTTTCCTTTTCTTTTCTTTTCTTTTTTTTTTTTTTTTTTGAGACAGCGTCTCAAACCATCACTGTAGATACAGTGCTGTGGCATCACAGCTTATAGAAACCTCAAACTCTTAGGTGCAAGTGATTCTCTTGCCTCAGCCTCCCAAGTAGCTGGGACTACAGGTGCCTGCCACAATGCCTGGCTATTTTTTTTGTAGTTGTCATTGTTTGACAGGCCCAGGCTGGGTTTGAACCCTCCAGCTCCAGTGTATGTGACTGGTGCTCTAGCTGTTGAGCTGCAGGCAACAAACCAGAAGTAACTTTCTTTTTGTTTTGTAGAGACAGAGTCTCACTTTATCGCCCTCAGTAGAGTGCTGTGGTGTCACAGCTCACAGCAACCTCCAACTCTTGGGCTTAGGCGATTCTCTTGCCTCAGCCTCCCGAGTAGCTGGGACTATAGGCGCCCATCACAACGCCCGGCTATTTTTCTGTTTTACAGTTCGGCCGAGGCTGGGTTTGAACTCGCCACCTGCAGTATATGGGGCCGGCACCATACTTGCTGAGCCACAGGTGCTGCTCCAGAAGGTAACTTTCTTAATCTGATGAAGATTATGTACAAAATACCCACAGTAAATATTATTTTTTTTTTAAGACAGAGTCTCAAGCTGTTGCCCTGGGTAGAGTGGCGTGGCATCACAGCTCACGGCAACCTCAAACTCTTGGGCTTAAGGGATTCTCTTGCCTCAGCCTCCCAAGTAGCTGGGACTACAGTTGCCTGCCACAATGCCTGGCTATTTTTTTTGTAGTTGTCATTGTTTGGCAGGCCTGGGCTGGGTTCAAACCTGCCAGCCTCGGTGTATGCGGCCGGTGCCCTACCGTGCTGCCTGGTAAATATTATTTTTGATATTGAAGATTTAGAAGAATTTGCCTCAAAATCAGAAATAGATAAAGAAGGATGCTGACTCTCCTTCATTCTGTCCAACACTGCAATGACAGTGCTGGAATGGTAAAATAAAGAATAAAAGCCAAAGGTATCATAGAAAGAAAGAAATAAAACTGTCATTATTTGCTGTTGATAAGATCATCTACATAGAAAACCTCAAACCAAAATAATGTACAAATATTTGGAAATAAGAGTTTAGAAAAGGTTCCCAGCTACAAAATCAATATGCAAAAGTTGAATGCTTGTCTATATACCAGAAACAATTAGAAAACATAATTTAAAAGAAGATAACATTTACAAAAACTACAAGAGGCTGGGCCTGGTGGCTCAGGCCTATGAAGAGGCATTTCATGGAAGGGGAAACACGAAGGGGTAGTTGACAATGATGTATGTGTCCTGTGGCTGCAGGAAAAAAGTACCACAAACTGGGAGGTGTAGAGAAACAGAAATTTATTACTTTACAGTTCTTGGGGGCAGGTCCAACATCAAGGTAGGTGTCAGCAGGGTTGGTTTCTTCAGAAGGCTGTGAGGGAGAATCAGCCCCAAACCTCTCTTCCACCTTTTGGGGGTTGCCAGCTGTCCTTGGTGTCCCTTGGTTTGTACAGGCGTCATTCCAGTCACTGCCTCCATCTTCATGTGTTCTCCTCCTTGGCTGTATGTCTCTGTGTCTCTTTTTTTCCTCTTATAAAAATACCAGTCATGGGATCAGGACCTCCCTTATCCAGTATGACTTCATCTTAACTTGATACATGTGCACAGACCTTATTTCCAAATAGTTACATTCTGAGGTTGTAGGTGGACATGACTTTTGGGGGGCACTATTCAACCCAGTACGTATAAACTCTATGATAGAGCAATTCCACACCTATATATGTACTAAAAGTCATATACATAACTGAGCAGACATAATAGCCAAAACAGGAAGCCATCCAAAGGTCCCAAATGCCGATAGTAGAAAGGCTCAACACTATGCAGAACCATTGCTATAAGTAACAACTTGAATTAATCTCTCAATATTGAGAAAGAATCTATATGTAAAATATAATTTAATTTATATAAAGTCCCAAAACAGATGAAACAAAACCATCGTAATTTAAGGATGCATGCTTAACTGGTAGAACTATAAAATCCTAAGTGATGGGCGGGGCTCGGCGCCTGTGGCTCAACGGGCTAAGGTGCCAGCCACGTACACCTGAGCTGGAGGGTTCGAATCCAGCCCAGGCCCGCCAAACAACAATGACGGCTGCAACCAAAAAATGGCCGAGTGTTGTGGTGGGCGCCTGTAGTCCCAGCTACTTGGGAGGTGGAGGCAAGAAACTCGCTTGAGCCCAGGAATTGGAGGTTGCTGTGAGCTGTGATGCCATCGCACTCTATTCAGAGTGACAGCTTGAGGCTCTGTCTCAAAAACAAACTAAAAAACAAAGTGATGGGCGGCACCTGTGGCTCATCGAGTAGGGTGCCGGCCCCATATACTGAAGATGGCGGGTTCAAACCCACCCTCCGCCGAATTGCAAAAACAGAAAAATAGCCGGATGTTGTGGTGGACGCCTGTAGTCCTAGCTACTCAGAGGCTGAGGCAAGAGAATTGCCTAAGCCCAGGATTGGAGTTTGCTGTGAGCTTGTGACGCCACGGCACTCTACCGAGGGTGATAAAGTGAGACTCTGTCTCTACAAAAAAAAAAAAATTCCAAAGTGATTAGAATTAAGAATGAAGTTCATGGTCACTTTGGGAAGAGGGGAAAGAGAGGGGCTTTCAAGTGCCAACATTCAAGTTCTTGACCTGGGTGATGCTATGGGACTGTTTGCTTTGATAAGTCATTGCATTGTACATCTTTGTTTTGTGCACTTTTTTGTCTTTTGGGGTTATATTTCAAACAGAAGGTTTCTTTAAAAAGGTCAGGAGGCAGGGAGTATACAGTTCAGGGGTTCGGGGGCTCCAGGCATTTTCTTCACGTTATGGAAGGACTCCACAGTGGCCATGGTGGTCTCCTGATCCAGTTCCTCTTCTGCCTGGCAATGGGCTAAAAGGGTTGCTGTTACTGAGAAGGGGGAGACTGAGTACATGTGAACAATGATGCCATCTACAATATCTGATGCATTTTGCATCACAACAAACAATGGGGACTACCCCAGTGTCCCCCCAAAGGAAAATAACCCCAGCGGTTGTTGTTGGCTCACACACTGGAATATGAAGCTGTAATACAATGGATGAGTGAATCCACGTCAACTGCTAGGTGAATAAGCAGGCTGCAGAGGACTATGAGCAGAAGGATGCCATCTGATATAAATTCAGGATGGCAATTCTCAGGGAAGGCAGGCAAAGGGATTTGGGGGACCCAGGTTCCTGCCAGTGATATACGAAGTCCAGGAGGGTGGTCTATGAGTTCCTTTTATTTTCATACCTCAATACAGGTAACACATATGTGTAAGGTATACCCTGCACATGTATATGTAACAATACATGAACAAGCATGTTATATGTATCTTGGTATGTGTCCAATAGTACATTAAAACAATATAAGAAGCCTTGGGGTGATGAGGAGGGCTTTTTTTTTTTTTGCAGTTTTTGGCTGGGGTTGGGTTTGAACCTGCCACCTCCAGCATATGGGGCCGGGGCCGGCCCCTACTCCTTTGAGCTACAGGCACTGCCTGCCTAAAGGGGTATTTTTTTTTTTTTTGAGACAGAGCCTCAAGCTGTCACCCTGGGTAGAGTGCTGTGGTATCACAGTTCACAGCAACCTCCAACTCCTGGGCTCAAGCGATTCTCCTGCCTCCGCCTCCCAAGTAGCTGGGACTACAGGCGCCTGCCACAACACCTGGCTATTTTTTGGTTGCAGCCATCATTGTTGTTTGGTGGGCCCGGGTTGGATTTGAACCCACCAACTCAGGTGTATGTGGCTGGCGCCTTAGCTGCTTGAGCCACAGGCACTGAGCCACCTAAAGGGGTCTTTTTTTTTTTTTTTTGATATTTTCTCGTTTACTATATGAAAACATTCTTGATCCCTAAAGGGGTCTTAATGAAGAAATGCTTTTACTCTAAAGATGAAGTCCCAGACAAAAGATGCTCATTGGTGCTGTCAACATTTGGTTAATGACTCAGTTTAGGTCACCTCAAGGTCAAAGCAGTCTCAGAGGCACCCCTCGCTGCACCTCCCTTTCAGCCCTGTGTCTCCTTCTTTCCAACATTCATCTCCCTGTATCTTGACCCACTGTCCTGCGCCTCCTCTAGACTAGATGTGAATTTGTTGTAGGGCGGAGTCTGAGTTTGACACAGGGTCTGACCCACAGCAGGTGCTTCAGGAAGGCTTGAGGGTCACTCTCTAAGGATCACTGGCAATTCAGAGAAGAATAAAATCAGCTTGCTATAATCCCAGCACTCTAGGAGACTGAGGTGGGTGGACTGCTTGAGCTTAGGAGTTGGAGACCAGCCTGAGAAAGAGGAAGACCCTATCTCTACTTAAAAAAAAAAAAGAAAACAGAAAAAACTAGACCAGCGTGGTGGCAGGTGCCTGTAGTCCTGGCTACTCGGAAGGTTGAGGCAAGACGATCATTGCTTGAGCCCAGGAGTTTGTGGTTGCTGTGAGCTATGATGCCACGATCTCTAGCCTGGAGCAACAGTGTGATACGCTGTCTTAAAAAAAATAAGAATAAGGCTCGGTGTCTGTGGCTCAAGCAGCTGAGGCGCCAGCCACATACACCTGAGATGGTGGGTTTGAATCCAGCCAGGGCCCAGCAATGACAACTGCAACCAAAAAAAAAAAGAAAAATATAGCCGGGCATTGTGGTGGGCGCCTGTAGTCCCAGCTACGTGGGAGGTGGAGACAGGAGAATTGCTTGAGCCCAGGAGTTGGAGGTTGCTGTGAGCTGTGATGCCACAGCACTGTACCCAGGGGGACAGCTTGAGGCTATGTCTCAAAAAAAAAAAAAAGAAGGCGGTGCTCATAGCTGAGTGGGTAAGCCATGTACACCAAGGCTGGCGGGTTTGAACCCGGCTGGGCCAGCTAAACAATAATGACAACTGCAACAAAAAAAATAGCCATGTATTGTGGCGGGTGCCTGTAGTCCCAGCTACTTGGGAGGCTGAGGCAAGAGAATCGCTTAAGCCCATGAGTTGGAGGTTGCTGTGAGCTATGACGCTACAGCACTCTATCAAGAGCAACATAATGGGACTCTGTCTCAAAAAAAAAAAAAAAAAAGTAGTAAAAGCAGCCATAGGCAAGTTTTTTCCCTAAGGATGGAAGCAACTCAGCAACAGAATGCTGACCAGCAAGATCACATTTGGGAAGTCTTTGTCTTGAAACCATTTAAACAGAGACATTTGTGTTCCTACACACAACAGACATCTTTCCTTTTTCAGTGTGCTAGATTCTTCTGCAGGATTTACCCATAATCATGGGTTCCTCTTGTCACTCATGTCACTAAGGCTTAAAACCCCTCACTCAGGCTTGGCACCTGTAGCACAGTGGTTATGGCACTAGCCACGTACACCAAGGCTGGCAGGTTCAAACCCAGCCCGAGCCAGTTAAACAACAATGACAACTGTAACAAAAAATAGCGGGGCAGGGCAGCGCCTGTGGCTCAGTGAGTAGGGCACCGGTCCCATATACCGAAGGTGGTGGGTTCAAACCCAGCCTCGGCTGAATTGAAAGACAGTAAAATAGCCGGGCGTTGTGACAGGCGCCTGTAGTCCCAGCTACTCGGGAGGCTGAGGCAAGAGAATCGCCTAAGCCCAGGAGTTGGAGGTTGCTGTGAGCAGTGTGATGCCATGGCACTCTACCGAGGGCGATAAAATGAGACTCTGTCTCTACAAAAAAAAAAAAAAAAATAGCAGGGCATTGTGGTGTGCACTTGTAGTCCCAGCTACTTGGTAGGCTGAGGCAAGAGAATCACTTAACCCCAAGGTTTGAGGTTGCTGTGAGCTGTGATGTCACTGCACTCTACCGAGGGCGACATAGTAAGACTGTTAAAAAACAAAAAAAAACAAAAAAACCTCATTCAATCGTTTCTGGGACAAAGTAAAGTCCTGGTAAAAAACTTCTCACCTCAGCCAGCTCACGCCTGGACATTGCCACTTGGGGGGGGGAATCCCACAAACACTCCAAATTTAAGTCCACAACTGACCTCATCTTCTAGTCCCCAAAACAGAGACCTAACAGCCACCCTCAGGCACTGTCTTCTTTGACTATATCCTGACAGGCCCTTTTTTTTTTTTTTTTTTAGACAGAGCCTCAAGCTGTCACCCTGGATAGAGTGTGGTGGCATCACAGCTCACAGCAACCTCCAATTCCTGGACTCAAGCGAGTCTCCTGCCTCTGCCTCCCAAGTAGCTGGGACTACAGGCGCCCGCCACAACGCCCGGCCATTTTTTGGTTGCGTCCATCATTGTTGTTTGGCAGGTCCCGGGGCTGGATTTGAACCCGCCAGCTCAGGTGTACGTGGCTGGTGCCTTAGCCCGCTGAGCCACAGGCGCCGAGCCAGGCCCTTTTTTTTTTTTTTGAGACAGAGCCTCAAGCTGTCAGCCTGGATAGAGTTCTATGGAGTCACAGCTCACAGCAACCTCCAATCCCTGGGCTCAAGCGAGTTTCCCGCCTCCGCCTCCCAAGTAGCTGGGACCACAGGTGCCCGCAACAATGCCCGGCCATTTTTTGGTTGCAGCCGTCATTGTTGTTTGGTGGGCCTGGGCTGGATTCGAACCTGCCAGCTCAGGTGTACGTGGCTGGTGCTTCAGCCCGTTGAGCCACAGACGCCGAGCCCCTTCCTTTTTCCAGATCAACTGTCACCATCCTAGTTCTAGTCTGAACCACATGTGACAATCATGATTACAATCTTTTTTTTTTGAGACAGAGTCTCACTATGTTGCCCTCAGTAGAGTGCCATAGTGTCACAGCTTACAGCAACCTCCAACTCTTGAGCTTAAGTGATTACCTTGCCTCAGCCTCCCAAGTAGCTGGGACTACAGGAACCACCACAGCGCCCTGCTTTTCTTTTGTTGTAGTTGTCATTGTTTGATGGGGCCGGGCCAGGTTTGAGCCCGCCAGCCCCAGTGTATGTGGCTGGAGCCCTAGCCACTGAGCTATAGGCGCTGAGCCATGACTACAATCTTATAAGCAATTTCTCTCATACGTAGAGGTGATCAATAGGCTGTGAGCTAATGGGGCTGTGTTCAGACAATAGGGCTGGGCTGGAGTCATTATATAAGTCCATGGTGAGGTGGCTCCTGGCAACTAGTCCTGCCTCCATCTTCCTGCACTGGAAAAGGACAAGTCCCCAGCCCCCACTGCTCCTTCACATCTAGAGTTCTGGAAACAGACTGAATTCTGCCAATGAGATGCTCCCATATCTACCCACTCCCTAGATTCGGCCATTAATAGTTTAGTGTCCTTGCTTTATCACATAGTTATCACACACCATCCTTTTTCCATTTTATTTTGGTGCATTTCAAGGTAAGTTGCAGACATTAGTTCACTTCCTCCTAAATTCATTAGCTTATGTTTCCCTAAAAAAAGTTCAGGTTTTGGTTATAATTATTTTCTTTGTTTATAATGATTACCAGTTTGAAATCAAAAACGGTACAGAAAAAGATAAAAAGCCTGCCAATTCGTTTGGGGTAGTCTCCCATTTTCGAATTCTAGTTGTTACTCTGTCTTCCCCTTACGGTAAATTTCCAGAAAAGACAATCTTATATACTACTTCCACTTCCTCACACTGGGGTCGCTCTTGCTAGACTCTACATTGTTGCTAAGTCCAAAAAATATTTTTCGGTCCTTATCTTACGTATCTTTTGGCAGCAGCTGACATTGATGCTGTTAGTCACGGTGTCCTTGAAATCACGCTTCTATCTGGGGTTTACCCTACCTCTTTGGGTGCTCCTTCTCAGATCTCTTTTCTGGACCCGCCCTCCTGCCCAATGGAAGTCCTAGTATTCCTCCGGCTGCTATCCTTGGTCCTCTTCTCTCCTCCCTCTCATCTGCATCAGATAGCGTCAGTCTACAAGATGCGATTTTAAGCAAAAAGATTAGAACAGGGGGCGGTGACTGTGGCTCAGCGAGTAGGGCGCCGGCCCCATATACCGAAGGTGGCGGGTTCAAAACCGGCCTCGGCCGAACTGCAAAACAGAAAAACAGCCGGGCGCTGTGGCGGGCGCCTGTAGTCCCAACTACTCAGGAGGCTGAGGCAAGAAGAAAATCGCCTAAGCCCAGGAGCTGGAGTTTGCTGTGAGCTGTGTGACGCCACGGCACTCTACCCAGGGCGATAAAGTGAGACTCTGTCTCTACAAAAAAAAAAAAAAAGAAAGAAAAGATAAGAACAGGGATTGGTCAGGAATTGGCCAGCGTGGTGACGCGCGCCTATAGTCCCAGCTACTCAGAAGGGCGAGGCGGGAGGCTAGTTTGACCGCAGGAGTTCAAGACCAGCCTAGACAACATGGCAGATTCCGCCTTTACCAAAAAATTAAATAAAAATAAGGTGAAAATAAAAACAAAAATAAAAATATAAAAGAGACGGGCGAAACGCGCGCGCACCAACCTAATTAAACCGCCCAGTCTGGACCCAGCAGGTCGCGCTCAGCCCCGCCCTCTTGTCCCACTGAAGCGTGCGCGGCTGGAGGCACGTCCAGCCAACCAGTGAAAAGGGGTGGCCGCGAGTGGCATGGGTTTAGTCCAATTACCTGTGGCCCTGGGGAGCAAGCCTGTGCCCAGGCCAATGGCTGTGCGGGGCGGAGCTCCGCCTGGGTGGGTGGGGCCGGCGGTCACCTGATCCCGGGGCAGCGGGGGCAGAGGCAGTGGAGGCTGAGGCTGTGATGGCGGCGGCTGCTCGGCTGTGGATGGGGACGCTGTGGCTGCAGCTGTTGCTGGTAGCAGCCGTGGCAGGAGCGGAACAGCAGGTGCCGCTGGTGCTGTGGTCGAGTGACCGGTGAGCAGGCTAGGGTGGGCTGTGCTGCGCGCCGTGGCGGCTGAGGCACCCTCGCCCCACTCTGGGGCTGTCCTCGGTGAGAGGTGGGGAGGCCTAGGGGGGATTGTTCCTTCCTTGCTCAGGCTCTTGCAGTGAGTCGGCTAGCGATAGAGCTCCAGCTTCCACTCATCAAGCCCATGGTCTTGAGCTGTGCACCTCCGCCTGACATCACCTTTTCTGCCCCCTGTCAGGGACTTGTGGGCTCCTGCGGCGGACACTCATGAGGGCCACATCACCAGCGACTTGCAGCTGTTTACCTACTTAGACCCCGCCCTGGAGCTGGGCCCCCGGAATGTGCTGCTGTTCTTGCAGGACAAGGTGCGCCTGCCCCAGTTGGTTCTTTCCTGTCATCAGGAGGCAGGCAGGTCCTCTCCCTTCCCCCACGGCACTGACGCCCATTCGCTGAGGGAAGCTTCAGTGACCTTGTCCTAACTGTAGGGAGGTATGGCTTGTTTCTTGGGAAGGCCCGTAGGAGAACCTTCAGTGGGAATAGCGAAAGTGGCAGAAATATCACCAACTTGACTGGAGGGAGCAAGGGTCAGAGGCCAGATGCCTGCTAAGTCCCAGGAACTTCAGATATTGTCTGACTTACTCTAGTATGGTGGGGATTATCATCCTTGTTTATAGATGGGAAGACTGATGCTGGAGAAGTGACTTGCCCAAGGTCATACAGCTAATAGGTGGCAGAGTTGTAATTTTTTTTTTTTTTTTTTTGTATAGACAGAGTCTTATTTTATCACCCTCGGTAGAAAGCTGTGGCATCATAGCTCACAGCAACCTCCAACTCCTGGGCTTAGGCGATTCTCTTGCCTCAACCTCTGAGTAGCTGGGACCACAGGTGCCCACCACAACACCTGGCTATTTTTTTGTTGCAGTTTGGCCGGAGCCAGGTTTGAACCTGTCACCCTTGGTATATGGGGTCAGTGCCCTACCCACTGAGCCACAGGTGTTGCCCCAGAGTTGTAATTCTAACTGTGGTGATCATAATAGGGATAATTGGAAAATGATTACTTATTTAGTATTTCATAGGCACCATGTTAATCTGATGTCATTTTTACTGTCAAGGAAACTTAAGTTTTGTAGGGGTACAATGATTTGCTGAAGTTCCATGGTTTTTAGACAACACATTGGTTCCAACCTGAGTCCTTCAGGTTCCCCACACACACGCCACACAGTTTGTACTCTAACTAGCATGCTCTTTTCTCTTCTATCCATACTTCTGTGTCCCCAAAGCAGGTGTATAGAACATGGGAAGATTCCAGGACCGCAAAGGATTGGTTGTTTGGGAGGCTGTCAAACCTCTACTTATCCCTTTCTCTTTGGTAGCCTATATGTCTCGTTACCATCATGGTCTCACTCAGGTTGCTTTGTGGGCAGGTAGTGATACTGGCCCATGGTCTTGACAGGAGTTGGTAAATAATATAGTGAGACTGAAACTCAGTCCCAGTTCTGCTAAAGCATACTTTGGGTGCATGGATAAATTGTAAAATAATGACACCACCCTACATTAGTGTACTGTGAGGAGTAATTCTTACAATCAACATAAAACATCCATCCAGGGTCCCCCAGTTGTAGGACATTCATTGCTTTGTCAAATACTGAGTGCCTACTATGTGCCAGGTATTGTTAAGTGTTGAGGATATAGCAATGAGCAGAATAACCCAAGCCCCACTCTTAGGAAACTGAAATTTTTGTGAGGGTGACTGGTAAATACTAAGTCAGTTTATGATGATACGGTGTTAGTGCCGTGATCTTTTATTTTTATTTATTTATTTTTAGAGACAGAGTCTCACGGTAGAGTGCCATAGCTTCACAGCAACCTCCAGCTCTTGGGCTTAGGCAATTCTCTTGCCTCAGCCTCTTGAGTACCTGGGACTATTGGCACCCACCACAATGCCTGGCTATTTTTTTGTTGCAGTTTGGCCGGGGCCGGGTTCGAACCCACCACCCTCAGTATATGGGGCCAGCGCTGCCTAGTGCTATGGTCTTTTAAGAAGGAAGCAGGCTGTAGACAGTAACTGGGGATGCTGTTTTCAATAACGGTAATCAGGCAAGACCTCCCTGAGGAAGTAATATCTGTGCAGAGACGTCAGTGGAGTGAGGGAGGGAGGGAAGGAGAGAGAGAGAAAGACAGCCATGTAGCTTTTGGGAGAAGGGCATTCCTGACAGGGAACATCAGGTGCAAGGGCCCTAGGCAAGGTGTGCTCTTGGTGAGCTCAAGGACGAGCTGCTGTGGCTAGAGCAGAGTGAGTGAGAGAAAAGGGTAGGAGATGCAGGAGGTGGTCTGCAGGGAATAAGGAGTGGGGAGGTCTGTTGCAGTTGGAAATGTATAAGAACGCCTTGGGCTCTGTGGAGCGGGGTGTGTGTGATCTCTCAATTAAAGAAAGCCCACAGGCTCGGCGCCTGTGGCTCAGTGGGCTAGGGCGCCAGCCATGTACACCTGAGCAGGTGGGTTCGAATCCAGCCCGAGCCCGCCAAACAACAATGACGGCTGCAACCAAAAAAAAAATGGCCGGGCGTTGTGGCAGGCGCCTGTAGTCCCAGCTACTTGGGAGGCAGAGGCGAGAGACTCGCTTGAGCCCAGGAATTGGAGATTGCTGTGAGCCGTGATGCCACGGCACTCTCTCCAGGGTGACAGCTTGAAGCTCTGTCTCAAAGAAAAAAAAAAAAGAAAGAAAGAAAGCCCACAGACCCAGAAGCTCTTCTAGTGCTTTCAGACTGGGAACCCAGGCAATTAAACAAAGTCAAGTTTCCTGCTCTGAGGGAGGGGAGGCTGGGCAAGTGTATACCAAACAGTGTAAGGTTAGGAAGGCTGATTAAAATCTGTTTTTGAGCCTAACTAGAAAAAGCCAGAGGGAGCTGGTGGTTGGGTGGGAGGAGGGCAGGAGTTACAGAACATCTGTAGGTTGAAGAGATGAAGTTGTAGGGATGAGGTTGTGTTTACAACAGTCCTGAGAGCTCTAAGACTTCTGTGGTGCCTCCAGCCTGCTCTGTGATCTTTATTTCTCTCCCTGTCTACCCAAAGCAGGTGGGGTGGGGACTTCTCACTCTCCTCAAAAACGGTTCTGTACAGACTAGGAGGCATGGTGGTTCATGCCTGTAATCCTCATACTCTGGGAGGCTAAGGTGGGAGGATCTCTTGAGCTCAGGAGTTTGAGACCAGTCTGAACAAGAGAAAGACCCGATCTCTACTAAAAATAGAAAAACTAGCAGGGCATGGTGACGAGGTGCCTGTAGTCCCAGCTACTTGGGAGGCTGAGGCAGGGCGATCATTGCTTGAGGCCAGGATTTTGGGGTTTCTGTAAGCTATGACACCATGACACTCAACCCTGGGCAACAGAGTGAGACTCTGCCTCAAAAAAGCAAAAAGCATCCTGTCTAAACCAGGCATAGGCAGCTCTTTTCTCTGACTCCTTCTCAGAAGAATTGCCCCCAGTCCCTCCCCCCCACAGCTTCCCTCTTCCCTCCCCAGTTCCTCTTGTGTTCTGGCAAGGCAGCTGACTCTTACTTCAGAAGTCACCACAAGTCAGCTGCCTGCAGATCTCATCATGACATTGTGACTACCTTTTGTGTCTTCTAACCCTGCCCTGATAGTATAGGAGGGAAGAGAGCCACTCTTGCACTGCTGCCCCTACCAAACATATCACTCCACCAGACCAAATCAGCCTCTAACTAAGATTTTGCTGGCCCTGAGAATGCACAGGGAGGGTGACTGTCCTCTGCCCTGGCTCCTGTTATTTACCAAACTTCCTGAGATGTCTACTCTGTCTCCCTATTAGCTAAGCATTGAGGATTTCACGGCATATGGTGGTGTGTTTGGAAACAAGCAGGACAGCGCCTTTTCTAATTTGGAGGTAAGAGTCCTCTCCTAGTCCCAGACTATGGATCCATTCTGTGCCTATTCTCCCAGCACAATAAGAACTATGTTCTTAGGAAACAAAGATGCTGGCTTTGGAGGTAGAAAGGCCTGGGGCCAGAGTGTCCAGGGCCAAGGATGTGGAAAATTTTCTTTCTGTCCCAGGAGGAGACCCTGGTGTGGCTTTCCAGAGGAGAGCTGCTAGAGGTTTAGGGGATTCTACCAGGCCTCTGGTCCTTGGCTAACTCAAACTTTTGCTTCTTTCCTGCCCTTAGAGTGCCTTGGACCTGGCCCCCTCTTCACTGGTGCTTCCCGCCGTCGACTGGTATGCGGTTAGCACTCTGACCACTTACCTGCAGGAGAAGCTTGGGGCCAGCCCCTTGCATGTGGATCTGGCTACCCTGAGGGAGCTGAAACTCAATGCCAGCCTCCCAGCCCTGCTGCTCATCCGCCTGCCCTACACAGCTAGGTATTGTGCACATGTCCCAGCCTCCTGCTTTGAAGCTTAGTGAACTGTGAGACTCTGAGCTCTGGTGGCACAGTTCAGCCACAGATGAAAGTGTTCCTCACCACCTTGAAGCCCTTCCATATTTCCTGAATGCAGGAAGGATGCCAGTCTGTGACTCAGGAGTAGGTGCCAAGCACCGATCTGGGCTTTGTGGCTCTCCAGGGACAAGGCAGGGGTAGGCCCTCTGCACAGAGCTCAGGGAGAACAGTGATGGGGTCCCAGGCAGGGGTGCCAGGGTAAGCAAAGGTACAGGAAGACTGAGCATGGCCCTGGGTGAGCATACTGGTTCTGTTAGTGGGGCCAATGAGGAGAAGCTGTGGGTAGACAGCTTCTGACAGAAGGAGGGTAGGCAATAAAGAGCTGGCCCAGGCCACCTGAAGTCTCTGACACTGTCTCTTCCATAGCTCCGGACTGATGGCACCTAGGGAAGTTCTCACAGGCAACGGTGAGTGAATAGGGGAGGATGCACGTCCTTATCCAGCCCTTGGACTGGGGCCATAGAGAGCTGGCCCACAGTTCTGTGGCCCCTTTTCACTCCTGGGCAGCTCTGTGGGGTCCTTGGCTATACTCCTGTCCAGCTGACAGATGTAGCCTACCGTGTGGGAGCTTAGAGAGGTAATTTCTCCTCAGACAGCATCAATAAACAATTCTGAGGACTTTTTGCCATAAAAGACAGTCATTGCCATGGAAAGGTAGTTGGAAACTTTCCATGTGTGGATATGGCATTTTCTATATATATATATTTCCTTGTTTCACCACCTTAGGTGGTGCTAAGGTGATGACAGTGGTCCCAAGAGAGGCTGGAAGAGGGTGGGATGAGAAATAGCTACTCTTAACCTCAAGAGAAACTAAAAACGCTTCCTCTTTTTTTGTCTTTCTTTTTTTGTTTTTTCTTTCTTGTCAGAATCTCACTCTACTTCCCAGGCTAGAGTGCCATGTCATCAGCCTATGTCACAGCAACCTCGAACTCCTAGCCTCAAGCGCTCCTCCCTCTCGGGTCTCCCAGAGTGCTAGTATTACAGGCGTGAGGCACTACACCTGGCCTAAAAGCACTGCTTTCAAACTGTGGTGGCTCATGCCTGTATTCCTAGCACTTTGGGAGGCTGAGGCAAGAGTATCACTTGACGCCAGCAGTTAGAGACCAACCTGAACAACACGGTGAAACCTCATGTCTTAAAAAAAGAAAGAAAAACTAGCTGGGCATAATGGCATGTACCTGTAGTCCCAGCTACTTCAGAGGCTGAGCCCAGGAGTTAGGGTTGTAGTGAGCTACGATGAGGCCACAGCACTCTAGCCCAGGCAACAGAGCAAGACCCTGTTACAAAAAACCAAAAAGTTGGCTCACCATCCATAGCACAGTGGTTATAGTGCCAGCCACATGCACTGAGGCTGGTGGGTTTGAGCCCGGCCTGGGCTCAACAATGACAACTACAACAAAAAAAATAGCCAGGCGTTGTGGCAGGCACCTCTAGTCCCAGCTACTTGGGAGGCTGAAGCAAGAGAATCATGGAAGCTCAGGAGTTTGAGATTGCTGCAAGCTATGGTGCCATGGCACTCTACTGGGGGCAACATAGTAAGACTCTGTCTCAAAAAAAAAAAAAAAGTACACTGCTTTCAGTTGGCCTAGATAAGGTTTGCAATACAGATGGTGGGGGCTGGGCATAGCTCACATCTGTAGTCCCAGCACTCTGAGAGGCCCAGGTGGGAGAATCACCTGAGCTGAGGAGTCTGAGGTTGCTGTGAGTTAGGCTGATGCCATGTCACTTTAGCCTGGGCGAGAGAGTGAGACTCTGTCTCAATCAATTAGTCAACCAATCAATAAAAGCATAGCCGGGTGTTCTGGCGGGTGCCTGTAGTCCCAGTTACTTGGGAGGCGGAAGTAGGAGAATCGCTTAAGCCCAAGAGCTGTGAGCTGTGACACCATGGCACTCTACTGAGGGCAACATAGTGAGACACTGTCTCAAATAAATAAATAAATAAAAGCAGATGGTGGGGAGTATTCCTTTAAGTGAGCTGTCTATTGACCTGGGTATCTGCTTTCCCCATCCCTCAGATGAGATCATTGGGCAGGTGCTGAGCACACTCAAGTCCGAAGATGTCCCATACACAGCGGCCCTCACGGCGATCTGCCCTTCCAGGGTATGTGCTCTTCTGGCAGGGGCTCTTGAACAGTGGGGAGAGGCAAAGTGGTGAGTCTGCCTAGAGGTAGAGGGGCATGCCACAGTCAGGTCCCCCTGGGGTTCCCAGGGTTTGGGAAACAGTAGGCAGAGGACCCCTGTGGAGCAATTCTTTGGGGCTGACTCTGGAGAGGACTAGGATGAGTAGTGAGGTACTGCTTCTTCCTTCTGGGGCAGCTTTCTGTCTCATCTATGTGGGTGGCATACGTGGACACTAAGTCCAAGTGATCCCAAGTTTGAGGGACTAGGATATCATTAGGGCTTAGGGGCCAGCAGAGAAAGATTTGTGGAGGAAGGGCTACCTTTGACAACTCGGACTTCTAGATGATAGACAAAGTGCTGGTGGGGAGGGCAGGGAGGGTACGACAGTTGAGTCAGGGCTTGCTGTTGAGGAAAGGCTTGTTGGGTGTTTCCATAGGTGGTCCGTGACGTAGCCATGGTGGCTGGGGGGTTAGGACGCCAGCTACTACAAAAACAGCCTGCACCAGATGTGATCCATCCCCCTGTGAGTTATAATGACACTGCACCCCGCATCCTATTCTGGGCCCAAAACTTCTCCGTAATGTACAAGAACCACTTGGAGGACCTGACCTCCCTCACCTTTGGGGTGCAGGATCTCAACCTGACTGGCTCCTTCTGGAATGACTCCATTGCCAGGTGAGGGCATTAGGCTGGGGAGGACTGTGCCACCACAGGTGACCTTTCTGCCAGTGTGGGTTGGGCTCAAGGTGGGGAGCTGGAATCAAGTATGTGTATTGGGGAAACGGATAGCTGTGGTCTTGGTGGGGTATAGTCACCCTGAAATGTGTGTGGTATCACATCATGGCATAGGGCCACTAGTAAGCTATTGGAGAGGGTATTGCTCAGAGCTCTGCCTCCCTGTGCTTGCTAGTTTTTGCTTGAGACCTCATAGTTACTTGAGAACCTGTCACCTGCCCCTTGAGCAAAACCTCTGGGACTACATGTGGGCAACTGCTAGGCCAGTTACTTGAGCCAGTTCTGGGGCTCCCATGCCTTCCTGTGTGCCTTCACCCCCAACACCCAATCCAGGCACCTCAGTAACTTTAAGCGGAAGACAGAGGAGGGGCAGTGAGCTCACAGAAAGGAGCCCTAAGCTGGGGAGATCCTGCACCCCAGAGCTGGGTGCTGCTCCCAGCTCTGTTCCTAACCTGCAATGTGACTGAATCCTCAGTTTTCCTGTCAAGTGAGAACACTGCCTCTTCTGGAGGCTGCAAGGACCTGGGACAGCTTAGTTAGGAGCAGACTCAAGGGATCTGCTCCTCTAAAGCACCCAAGGCTCTGTCAGCCTGACAGTGTGCCTCTTACTCTGGCCCTACAGGCTCTCGCTGACCTATGAACAGCTCTTTGGTACTACAGTGACATTCAAGTGAGTCCTGGAGGTGCTTCAGATGTGGGTGGGCTCGTGTGGCTCCACTGTCCTGAGCTTATCTTATACCCCTGCCTCCTTCCCCAGGTTCATTCTGGCCAACCGCTTCTACCCAGTGTCTGCCCGGAAATGGTTTACCATGGAGCACCTTGAAATCCACAGCAATGGCTCTGTTGTCTACTTCAATGCTTCTCAGGTCACAGGGCCCAGCATCTACTCCTTCCACTGCAAGTATGTCAGCAGTGATAGCAAGAAAGGCAGCCTCCTTGTGGCTCGCACACAGCCCTCATCCTGGGAGGTGACTCTTCATGACTTCCAGGTGTGGAACAGGAAGGGCCCAGCTTCAGGTTGGGGAGCCGGGTTGATGGGAGCAGAGCCCCAGTAGGGAGGGGAGGAGAGGCCTGAAGAGTGGCTGCATCACTTGGGCTGTGCTGCCCTGTTGGACCTTCCGTCTGTGGGGCCACATGGTCTTTTCTGACCTGCATCTCTGTGTTCCCAGATCCAGGCTTTCAATGTGACAGGTGAACAGTTTTCCTACGCCAGCGACTGTGCAGGCTTCTTCTCTCCAGGCATCTGGATGGGGCTGCTTACCTCCCTGTTCATGCTCTTCATTTTCACCTACGGTCTGCACATGATCCTCAGCCTCAAGACCATGGATCGCTTTGATGACCACAAGGGCTCCACCATCTCTTTGACCCAGATCGTGTGACCCTGTGCCAGTGGGGGAAGGGTTAGGGGCATGATGGTGTCCAGGTTGTTGTTTTCCCACCTATGGCACCCTGGACTGAAGAGTTTCCCCTCTTCCTACCATAGCATGAACCCCAAGTTCCCTTCAGCCAGTCTTGCTCCCTCTTCAGCCCACTGAGGGTCTTCACTGGGGCTGCCTCCCTACCAACAAGGTGTACATACTCTACATAGATAATTAGACACATCTCCCAGGCCCAGTCATTGTGAGGAGTGGGGGACATTGTTTCTCAGTCCAGTTTTTTCCCCCTCTCCCTCTTTCCTTATTTATTCTTGTTTTTTCACCATTATCGCTGTTTATAGTGCTTTTGTGTAGCAGATGCTACCTCCCTGAGGTTTATGGGGGTCCCTGAGTTTAGAGGATGTGGAAGTACTAAACTCTGCCCCAAGCTGCTTATCGGTTTTCTGTGTGTGTGTGTGTGATGTTGTGCTAACAAGCAATACCCTGAGGTTTATTTCTGTGGCCTGAGAGGGAAGGGGCCACCAAGACCGGTGGGCAGGGTGTGCCCACTGGGTTTCTGGCATGTTAGCGAGAGACTGGGGTGCTCGGTTTTTTCCTTCCTAATAAAATAAAGATGGATTGCCATGTGTTGGGTCTCATGCCACTTATTTTGGCCCGAGGAATGTGGGAAGAAGCAGCTGGATGTGGCCCAGCCAGGCCAAGCATGGGAGGCGAGGAAGGCATCTCCGAGATCCAAAAGGCCGTGAAGGTCTTTATCGAACTGAGCCCCTAACCGGTTAGGATAGGGAAGGGGCGGTCAGGGCAATGTGCTTTGCTTCAGCTTCTCGGTGACAATAGCAGCTTTGGGGTCCCTGGGGGTGCCGCCCCCGGTTGCCGCAGCGGCGAGCGCGAGCCCCCCGGGGGTGGGGCGGGGCGGGGCGGGGCCGGGAGCGCGCAGCTCCCGCGCACGGATCCCTTTCGGGCCGAAGCACCAGCCGCCGGGCACTCCCCGTTCCGCTCTTCTCTAGGCCGTTGGCGAGCAGGGTCGCCCGCGGAGGCGCACTGTTGCTGTGGCTGGGACCCTGGTAACTCTCCCGGAAGGAGGGCTGGGAAGTCGGTGGCCCTAGCTGGGAGCGACGGGGCAGTGGAAGGGGGCGGGACTCTTTGACGCGGCGGAGGGCTCGAGCAGCTTCGGGAACGCGGCCATCTTTGGTCCAGTGCGGCGGCTGAGGCGGCTGCAGCTACTCCTGTGGAAGGAGGAGGAGGAGGAGCCGAGCGGGCGCTGACATTGAGCCCTGACCATGGACGAGGAATACGACGTGATCGTGCTGGGGACCGGCCTTACTGTAAGTGCGGTCTTGGCCTTGCATCGTGCCCTCCTTACCCTCTGCGATGATGCAGCCGCCATCCCCATCCTCCCATCACTGCCATCTTCTGCGTTCGGGTCTCGAAAAGCCAGCGCCCTGCCCACCTCGCCATTCCCTCCCGCCCCCGCCACGTCGTCTCTCCTCGCTGCTATCGAGGGGTCATCCGTCTACCCTCCGCCTCGACTACCCGGATCCTGGCCCCCTCCGATCTTCCCTAACCCTGCGTGATGGGCCGGAAAACGCACCCCTGCTTGGGCCGGTGCCCCGACCCCGCCCATTCATCCCCCAACCATCACTCGCGCAACATCCCCTCCATCTTGCGATATTCCTGGTAGGGACGAAGTACAAGAACCTGGGGTCTAGGGGCTTCCCCTAGGGAAGCCCTTATTCTGCCTGCCGGATTTCTCGTGGGGCTAGGGTACCCAGGGAATGTTCCCGAAGAAGCAACAGAGAGGGCAGTGACTGTATTCCCTCTACCCCACCCCAGTTTCCCATGGAGACTTAAGGCGGAATAGTATCTGCAGCCTTTGTCCTTGGGCTAGTGACAGTGAGGATGTTCATCTTCCCCTTTACCCCGAAACTGCATTGGCGGTTTCATCTGAGAGACTCTTCTGCCTCAGTCCGGGCCTAGACGCCCCTCCCATGGACATGGCGGCGGAGGGTCAGGGGTTCCTGCTGTTTGAAGAAAGAGCAGCCCAGGGTGGGGCCTGAGATTTCAAGGACGGTGCTAAGCCCTTCTTCTCTTCCCTTTTGGCTGCTTTTTGCCATGTATCTGGGTCTCCTCTATGGCTCATTGTGTCTTGTCTGTGTTTTTGTGTGCTCTGCATAGATAGATGACTTTCTTGGCATGTTCGCACTGGATGCTCTGCCTCCCTCAAAGCCTCTGTTATTTCTCTCTCCTCCTTGTTCACTTATTTGCCTAGCAAGATTAGAAAGGCGATTGTGGTCACATGAAGCCGTGGCCCTCAATTTTAGATTAGGGGACCAGCTGGGGGTAGACGGAGGTGTCCATTAGGGCACGTGTGCAATGGAGAACAGATCATGGCTGCTGGTGGGAACGTGGGCAGGTGGGAGTGCAACAAATGTTGCCCCCCTCCCCAGGAATGCATCCTGTCAGGCATCATGTCTGTGAATGGGAAGAAGGTGCTGCACATGGACCGGAACCCCTACTATGGGGGCGAGAGCTCCTCCATCACACCTCTGGAGGAGGTGAGACTGCCCAGACGCGTCCCTGTTAACCTCTTGCATGGGGGCATAGGATTGAAGCAGATTCCCAGATTTTCAGGACAGGAGAGTGGTAGAGGGAGGGGGAGTCCTTTGAGGCATGTCTATTTCTCTCCCTTCTGCTTACAGCTATATAAGCGTTTCCAGTTGCTGGAGGGTCCCCCTGAGTCGATGGGCCGGGGCCGAGACTGGAACGTTGACCTGATCCCTAAATTCCTCATGGCCAATGGTGAGTAGGATGAAGGAAGGGTTGTCGAGAGTGATTAGGAAGAGGAGGGGATGGTCAGGCTCCAGAGATGGGGCAGCCAGGCCAGCTAGAGCTTCTGGGGAAAGCTATGCTGATGGTACCCCTACTCTCCCACAGGGCAGCTGGTAAAGATGCTACTGTATACAGAGGTGACTCGCTACCTGGATTTCAAGGTAGTAGAGGGCAGCTTTGTCTACAAGGGGGGCAAGATCTATAAAGTGCCGTCTACTGAGACCGAGGCCTTGGCTTCCAGTGAGTATGGATTCCCTGAGCCACAGAATCGTGGGGTGAGGGAAGCACACCCCTCTCAGAACAGTTAGCAAGGTAGCTGTCGACAGTAGGGTACCCTCTTACCTAAAGTCATATTCCTCATACAGGACCATGGTACCTTATGTCTAGGTACCAAGAGGGAAGTCTACACATAGCAGGGGTGTGGATGGGGATTATTATTTTTTTTTTTTTTTGAGACAGAGTCTCAAGCTGTCACCCTGTGTAGAGTGCCATGGCAACACAGCTCACAGGAACCTCAAACTCTTGGGCTTAAGTGATTCTCTTGCCTGAGCCTCCAAGTAGCCTGGCTGTTTTTTTGGTGCAGTTGTCATTGTTTTTTTTTTAGCTGGCCCAGGCCAGGTTTGAACCTGTCAGCCTGGGTGTAAGTGGCTGGTGCCCTACCCACTGAGCAACCTCCCAGAGGGATATTACTTTTGTTTTTTGAGTCAGAGCCTCAAGCTGTCACCCTGGGTAGAGAGCCGTGGCATCATAGCTCACAGCAACCTCCAACTCCTGGGTTCAAGCGAGTCTCCTGCCTCTGCCTCCCAAGTAGTTGCAGCCGTCATTGTTGTTTGGTGGGTCCGGGCTGGATTCAAACCCGCCAGCTCAGGTGTACGTGGCTGGCGTCTTAGCCGCTTGAGCCACAGGCGCCGAGCTAGGGATATTACTTTTTTAAAGACTTCACCCTTTGGCAGGGCCTCTCTGGACCCCCAAGACATCCCTGGGTGTTAGAGCCAGAAGGATCTTCATAGCCTGTCTAGCTTAATCTCCAGGTAGGGAAACCGAGGCCGAGAGGGTATAGGGATTGACCTCAGGTTACATGATAGCTCAGGTGGCAGCTAGGGTACCTGCTTTTTGGCCTGCTCTTTCTGGGAAAGACTTTCATGTTCTACTGGTGTCAATGGTCTCCTCATACTACCTTCCTCAGATCTGATGGGCATGTTTGAGAAACGGCGCTTCCGGAAGTTCTTGGTGTTTGTGGCAAATTTTGATGAGAATGACCCCAAGACCTTTGAGGGTGTTGACCCCCAGACTACCAGCATGCGTGATGTCTACCGGAAGTTTGACCTGGGCCAGGATGTCATTGATTTCACTGGTCATGCCCTGGCGCTCTACCGCACTGATGAGTGAGGGGAAGCTGGTGTGGCGGCAGCCCCCTCACCTGGCCTGCCCCCTCCCTCCCCATACCTGCCTACTGCTCCCTCTGCCCACCCAACATGTCTCTCTACATTTGACTCACATCTTCACCAGGCCATTCAGGGTGGTGGGAAGGCTGGCCCAATACCTGGGTAGGTAGGGGTGAGCCAGGGGTATTGCTAATTGGAGTATCTCACCTGACCCTATCCCCCCAGCTACCTGGACCAGCCCTGTCTTGAGACTATTAACCGCATCAAGTTGTACAGTGAGTCCCTGGCTCGGTATGGCAAGAGTCCATATTTATACCCTCTCTACGGCTTGGGTGAGCTGCCTCAGGGGTTTGCAAGGTGAGGAAATAGCCTTTTTGAGTTGGCATTACTGATTAATTTGGACCAAGACCAAAACCAGAAATGGTCCTGTTGATCATTTCTGTATAATTTCATACTTTCCAATCTGTGATCTTCATTTACTTCACGCCATCCGAGGGCACTAGGGGTAGAACCCAATGTGCTAAGGGCAAGTCAAAAGAACCAGGTCTTCACAAATGTGGCTTGCTCAGCTCCCTGTAGCACTGGAATTGGGCCCAGGGCCTGGGAACCTTGAGTCAGGGCTTAGCTGGGAGCTGGCCATTTTCCAGGTAATCTTTAATTTTGGTCCCCTAGGTTCTTTCTGTGTGGAGCTAACTGTTCCCTCATGCCACACTCACAAGTACAGCTCTAGAGAAAAAGGAGCAAGCTGAGATGGGCCAGAGTTTGTGGCAGTGATAAGAGCTGGGATGAATCACAGGGTCTCCTGATTTCTGCCTGCCTGGGGAAGCCTTCTCTGCACTGTGCTGGTAGAGTAGTACAGTAGTACTGGTCCCCGTTTATGCTGGGAAGAGGCCTTCACCATCATCCTCCTCCCTACAGGTTGAGTGCCATCTACGGAGGGACATATATGCTGAATAAGCCTGTGGACGATATTATCATGGAGAACGGCAAGGTGGTGGGTGTGAAGTCTGAGGGAGAGGTGAGTCTCCCCTATGCAGTATGGTCACCATGGTTGGGGCTTGCCTTGGCCTGGCTACCTTAGGACCTCTGTTCCCAATAAGCTTGGAGCTGGGAATAATCGGGGTCCAAAAGAAGTATATGGGGCCATGACTGTTGGTGAGAGGTTTCTCTCAAAGGCCATATGCTGGGCCAGGTATGGTGGTTCATACCTGTAATCCCAGCACTCTGGAAGGCTGAGGCAGGTGGATTGGTTGAACTTAGGAGTTCAAGACCAGCCTGAGCAAGAGCAAGACCCTGTCTCTACTAAAAATAAAAAAAACTAGTCAGGGGGGCGGTGCCTGTGGCTCAGTGAGTAGGGCACCGGCACCATACTGAGAGTGTGTGGGTTCAAACCTGGCCCCAGCCAAACTGCAACAAAAAAATAGCCAGGCATTGTGGTGGGCGCCTTTACTCCCAGCTACTTGGGAGGCTGAGGCAAGAGAATTGCCTTAGCCCAAGAGCTGAAGGTTGCTGTGAGCTGTAATGCCATACCGAGGGTGACCCCCAGTGAGACTCTGTTTCCAAAAAAAACAAAAACAAAAAAAAACTATTCTGGCATTGTGGTGGGTGCCTATAGTCCCAGCTACTTAGGAGGCTGAGGCAAGGGGATGGCTTGAGCCCAGGCGTTTGAAGTTGTGAGTTATGATGCCATAGCACTCTACCCCGGGTGACTAAATGAGACTCTGTCTCAAAAAAAAAGGCATATACTATGTCTGTGGTCCAGAAACTATTCTCAGTTACAGTGTCTCTGCAGGGGGGGTTGCCTAGCTCTGTGTGTTTGGGCCCACTTTCCTGAACTGTAGGGTAGGGCCGTGTGCTATAGGATGGGCAGAGGTGACAGATCATAGGAGCATCCTGTCTGTCGGAGCTGCCCACCCTCATTGTGGGCCCAGCCCCACAGGCACTGAGGAGAGTGATCTGACAAGAGCAAGGCCTTCTGGTGCCTCAACAGGTGGCCCGCTGCAAGCAGCTGATCTGTGACCCCAGTTACATCCCAGACCGTGTGCGGAAGGCTGGCCAGGTTATCCGCATCATCTGTATCCTTAGCCACCCCATCAAGAATACCAATGATGCCAACTCCTGCCAAATCATCATCCCCCAGAACCAGGTCAACAGGAAGTCAGGTAACCAGACCATGGTGTAACTAACTCCTCTGGTGTGTTCTCCTTGGGGTTGCTCTTCCCCTCCCCATCAGCCTTGGGGCACCCTGCCTGATCCCTTCACAGAAAAAAATGGGACCCATGTTGCAGTCACAACTTACAGCCCTAGGGTTTGGGTGGCTTGAAATCTTCTCTGTGAATGTGACATGTTGGATGCTACCTACTATGTGGGGCTGCAGAGGGGAAGGCAGGCCAGAATTGTGTCTGGTGCCTAGAAGCCATCTCTGCATGTGGCCAGTGCCTCTGTTCTGCATTAACACGGCGCTTCTTCTGGCCAGACATCTACGTGTGCATGATTTCCTATGCACACAATGTGGCGGCGCAAGGCAAGTACATTGCTATTGCCAGTACTACAGTGGAGACCACGGAGCCTGAAAAGGAGGTGGAGCCAGCACTGGAGCTGCTGGAGCCTATTGACCAGAAGTGAGGGACTGGGATGAGCCCCAAAGGGAGAGGGGGTGGAAGGCCAGGAACTGTGGCTGAGGGCAAAGAGAGGCAAGGCCTATAGTGAAGTCTGTCTCCTCTCCATATGTTCCTCAGGTTTGTGGCTATCAGTGACTTGTATGAACCCACTGATGATGGTTCCGAGAGCCAGGTAAGCCTGTCCAGGCCCCAGCTTCTGGCTGCCCACCCAGGGCCCCTGCCCAACTCACACCAGGTCCTGGGCTCTGGCTGTTTCTAGGTGTTCTGTTCGTGCTCCTATGATGCCACCACACACTTTGAAACAACCTGCAATGACATTAAAGACATCTACAAACGCATGGCTGGTTCGGCCTTTGACTTTGAGAACATGAAGCGTAAACAGAACGATGTCTTCGGAGAAGCTGACCAGTGATTGCTGCCCCTGCCCCGGCCCCTGCTGCTCTCCTCCCACCTGTGTCTGTTCTGCTCGAGGGCTGGGGAGACCGTGTGGCTGGACACCCCTGTTTCCAGCATCCTCCCCCATCACATTCCCATCACCCACCTTATTGATTCACTGACCAAATCCTTAACCTTAGCAGTGGTTTGAGAGTTGGGGGGGTTGGTTAGCATCTTCTTTCTTGGCCCTCCCTTATCCTAGGAAAAGAGGGTTCCTCTCCTTGTGTGTGTCTCTTATCCCCACCCCTAATTCTTCTGCTCTGGGAAGAATGTGGAGGAATAGCTGACTCTGCCCCCACTGCTCTTACTCCCACTGTAGTGGCCTTTGGAGATGCCCCCTGCCTCCCCTCACCAACTCTCGTGTGTGTCGGAGAGAAGGGGCCCTCCTAGCACAAAGTTGCATTCCTCCCCCTAATTTATTCTAATTTATTAACTTAGCCCTGCCCTGTCTGAGTGAGTGCGGCCCTTCTCCTCTCAGCCCTAGCCAGCATGGGGAGGGGAGAAGGCTCCGGTGTGGCCCCTTGGAGGTTGCTTTTGCTGATTTTGCTTCTCCTCTTTGTGTTTGTGTTCTGTGGTCCTGGTTGAGAGAGAGTGTGAGCATAGCAGAAGGAGGTGGGAAATGGCTCCCTACCCGCTGTGCCCCGCCCCTGCCTTTCCTGCTCCCGAAGTGGATGTGCCCCTTCTTCCACCTCTAGTGTACTTCACAGGAAACAAAACCTCCCAATAAAACTGTTGAAACTAAACCTGGATCTTTAGGTTTATTTCCCCAAAGTTGGGTACTTGGCAGGGTTTTGGCTCCGTGGGTTGGGGTTCTCACTTGGCCACTTTCTGACTAAAAGATGACATTCTTCATCCAGTGATTAATGCTGGCACCAGGACTTTGACCCTCAGTGGTTAATGCAGGGGAAGGGAGGACACATCAAAAGTAGGGAGGCAGAGGGGAATCCAGGCCTTAAGTTAAAGCAGGGGAATGATGTATGGGGGAGTAGTGGGGGGTTGCGGCGGGAACCCAGGCCAGGCCTCAAGGAGGCAGCTGGGTGACTGTGGCGTAGGGCTGGGGTCAACATTAGTGAAGTGGAGGGAGTGGCCCAACCTTGGGGTCAAAAAGAGGGAGTGGAGGCGCAGCTTCGGTAGGGATAACGTTGAGGAAGCACAGGGCGCCAGGGGAAGCTCAGGCGTCCTGGGCCTGTGCGCGGGGCGGGATACCGCCACATCCCAGGACAGCCGGCGCGGGGCGGGGCGCCCGTGCGTCTACTGGTGGTTGACGTCACGGCGCGGGCGTCAGCTGACTGCACGGCAGCCGCCGTCGCCGTCGCCGTCGCCGTCGCCGCCGCCGCTTCTGAGACTTTGCTGCTGTCGCTGCCGCTACTGCCGCCGCCGCCATGGCTCAGTACAAGGGCGCCGCGAGCGAGGCGGGCCGCGCCATGCACCTGATGAAGAAGCGGGAGAAGCAGCGCGAGCAAATGGAGCAGATGAAGCAGCGGATCGCGGAGGTGCGGGTCGGCCCTGGGCGCCTCAGAGCACGCAAGCCGCTTAGGCCCCCTGGCAGTCCGGGCGCGACACTCTAGCCCTAAGCGATCCCAGGCTGCAGGCTCTGAGCGCTGGCTGCGAGAGGGGGGCGGTATCCTTGGTGGGTGACCTCAGGCGTGGGATAGAAGCGAGCCGGCGACAGTCCCCTGTGTAAAATGAGCCCAGCATCGGGCCTTCTCAAAGGCTGAGACCTCTAGACTGTGATAAGTCTCCACCAGGAGGGAGCTACGGTTAGTGTTTCTTCTGGGTGACAATGGGTGTGTGTGGGGGGTCAGGCTCCTCCTGGCCCCTGAGCCCTCAGAATCAGGCCTCTGCCCTGATCCAGTGCTACCGGGAAGGGCAGGCTGTCCCTGCAGGAGAGGCAGGAGCCAGGGATGGCCAGTGCACCTGTGACAAGGGCAAGCAGGCGTCTCTGGGATGCCAGCTGTTCACCCAGCACTCCGGTGAGGGCCTGTGATGGTGGGCAGTTAGGGATGGAGGATGAGCCATTGGGGGAGACTCAGCAGAAGAGCACACTCAGGGCTGGAAGGGAAAGCAGGTTCCTCCTGCAAGTAAGGAAGCCAAGCCCAAGGAAACAGCCTTGACACTGAGGTCCTCCAGATCCTCAGGTTGCTCCTCAGATTGCTCCTCATGCTCTGGCCTTGCCGTCTCAGTGGGGACTCTCTGGCAAGCTAAAGGTGTATTTCACTGCTGACCCCTTCCTTTCTCCATCTGCCACCAGATGGAGAAAAATCTACTAATACCAAGTGGCCTAGGGCTGGGGCTGAAGGGAGGAGGCTTCAAGGGAAGTTGTTGCCAACATCAGGCATGAGAGGGAGGAAAACTGCTCAGAGAGGGCTGGCCTCCAGCCATCCTTTCCTTCTTTGCTCTCCCCTGACATTCCTGGCTTAAGTCTTAGGAGCTTCATTTTATTTTTATTTATTTATTTATTTGAGACAGAGCCTCAAGCTGTCACCCTGGATAGAGTTCTGTGGCATCACAGCTCGCAGTAACCTCCAATTCCTGGGCTCAAGCGAGGCTCCTGCCTCTGCCTCCCAAGTAGCTGGGACTACAGGCGCCCGCCACAATGCCCAGCCATTTTTTGGTTGCAGCCGTCATTGTTATTTGGCGGGCCCGGGCTGGATTCGAACCCACCAGCTCAGGTGTATGTGGCTGGTGCCTTAGCCTCTTGAGCCACAGGTGCCGAGCCAATTTTTATTTATTTATTTATTTTATTGAGACAAAGTCTCACTGTGTCACCCTTGGTAGAGTGCTGTGGCATCACAGCTCACAGTAACCTCAAATTCTTGGGCTTAAGTGATTCTCTTGCCTCAGCCTCCCAAGTAGCTGGGACTATAGGCGCCTGCTACAATGCCCGGTTATTTTTTTTTTTTTTTGAGACAGAGCCTCAAGCTGTCACTCTGGAGAGAGTGCCGTGGCATCACAGCTCACAGCAACCTCCAATTCCTGGGCTCAAGCCAGTCTCCTGCCTCTGCCTCCCAAGTAGCTGGGACTACAGGCGCCCACCAGAACGCCCGTCCATTTTTTGGTTGCAGCCGTCATTGTTGCTTGACGGGCCTGGGCTGGATTCGAACCCGCCAGCTCAGGTATACGTGGCTGGCACCTTAGCCCGTTGAGCCACAGGTGTCAAGCCAATGCCCGGTTATTTTTTTGTGGCAGTTGTCATTGTTTACCTGGCCCAGGCCAGGTTGGAACCTGCCAGCCTTGGTGTATATGGTTGGCGCCCTAACCACTGTGCTATGGGCACTGAGCCATCAGGAGCTTCATTTTAAAGGCTGGGTAAAGGATAGGTGTGTGCTGGTCCAGATCTGTAGTTCCAGCACTCTGGGAGGCCTAGGTGGGAGGATTGCTTGAGCTCAGGAGTTTGAGATTGCTGTGAGCTATGACGATACTATGGCACTATACCCAGGGTGACAGAATGAGACTTAGTTTCAAATAACTAAAGGCTGAGTCCAGAAAAAGCCAAAGGTCAGTAAAGCCCGTGGCTCCAGTCCACTGAGGGGGTACTGGTCCCCAGCAAGAGGTCTGGAAGAGCCAGTACACTGCAGAGATCACAAAGCAGAATCCTGTTTGGCTGCCTTGGCACTGGAAGAGCCCCTTTTAGCCTCATTGAACCTTCCATTGACAGAAATAAGGGGATATGGGGATATGTCTTTTCAGGGTCACACTGTAGTCAATCAGGGGCAGACCTAGGATTAGAACCCAGGCAGCTGCCTCTGCCCTCATTGCTGCCCTCCCATCTGGCAGGAGAACATAATGAAGTCCAACATTGACAAGAAGTTCTCTGCGCACTATGATGCTGTGGAGGCCGAGCTCAAGTCCAGCACTGTGGGTAAGTGGAGTGTGCATGTTACCCTCTTCCTAGCCCAGGGTGAATGGCCCTTCCCCTCATGTCTTCTTGCCTCCCAGGTCTGGTGACCCTAAATGACATGAAGGCCAAGCAGGAGGCGCTGGTGAAGGAGCGGGAGAAGCAGCTGGCCAAGAAGGAGCAGTCCAAGGAGCTGCAGCTGTGGGTCTCACCCGAGCAGGCTCACATGGAGCCAGTACTTGGGGAGCCTGGGGGCAGCTCAGGCTGTTTTTGCACCTTGTTGGGGAAACCCTATTCCCTGCTTTCGGAACAAGTGTAGCATGTAGCTTGGGATATTTCTCTTTCTTGCCATTTTGGGCCAACCCTGAAGTCTGACTTTTGTGGTTTGTCCTCCTTTCTGTTCCTCTGTGAAGGGGCTAAGTCCTATCTGGACCCTTTCCTTTCATCAGCTGCCATTCGTCTCAGTCCCATGACCTCAGTGGCCTACTGTGGCTGCTGTGTCATAATCAGAGCCCTGCCAATGAGCTTGAAGGGAGCCAGGCAGTAGAACCTCTCTAGCATGCTGAGAAGACCCAGCCTGCGCTGAGTGGGTCCCACACTGTGTATGCAGGTGGCTCTATGCCAGGTCAGGGTGGGGTGTGGTTCGTGACTTCTTTCCTTTGCTCTGATAGGAAGCTGGAGAAGCTTCGAGAGAAGGAACGCAAGAAAGAGGCTAAGCGGAAGATCTCTAGCCTATCCTTCACTCTGGAGGAAGAAGAAGAGGGAGGCGAGGAGGAGGAAGAGGTGGCCATGTATGAGGAGGAGCTGGAAAGGGAAGGTGAGGCCTTGAGTGAGTCTAGCCTGTAGCCTCTGGGCAGGGGCCCCCAGTTAGAGAGGCTGTCAGCAAGGTGCATAGTCAAGAGGGTTCCAGAAGCTGTCCTTTGGTGGTAGCATGTAGGATAAAGGGGAGAAGATAGTCTAGACCAGGCTGGCTGGCTGAACTTTCTATGATGATGAAAATGTTTGTGTCTGAGCTATCAAATACAATATGGTAACCATTTACCATAGGTGGCTGCTCAGCACTTGCAATGTGGCATGTGTGGCTGGGGCAGTAGATTGTTAATTTTATTTAATTAGTTTCAACATAAACTTACCCAGCCACGTAAGTGCAGTGGCTACTATGCAGTGACCCAATGCCATAGGTCTCAGCTGTGAAAAGGAGGGCCATCAGGGACAACTCAGGAAGGCCAAACCTGGTACCCAAGTACCACACAGCTGTGCTGTGCCCAACCAGGGGTACACAGGGCATTGTCCCTCTCCTAGGCGAAGCCACATAGGTCAGCATCCTAAGGGACACTCAGGGTTGGTGCCCTGCTTGTCTCAGGGAAGGTGTCACGTGGGAGGACAGTTGAGTTGGGCCTTAAGAATAAAGGACATTGGGGCGGCGCCTATAGCTCAAAGGAGTAGGGTGCCAGCCCCATATGCCAGAGGTGGCGGGTTCAAACCCAGCCCAGCCTTAAAAAAAAAAAAAGATGGAGACTTTACCTCTTTTATGGTTTATATTTATGGGGCTGGAACACATCCTACCTAGTAAAGTATCTCAAGAATAGAGGAAAAAGTATCCAATGTACTCAGTACTATTAAACCAATTTACAATCACTCACATTTTCATATGAAGAACAGATCACAACTATGGCCAAATCATC
>CAUYON010060553.1:0-66075 GCA_963573935.1 Arctocebus calabarensis
CCAGCCATGTAAATCTGAGCTGGCGGGTTCGAATCCAGCCTGGGCCCGCCAACCAACAATGACGGCTGCAACCCAAACACAAATAGCCGGGCGTTGTGGCGGGCGCCTGTAGTCCCAGCTACTTGGGAGGAAGAGGCAGGAGACTTGCTTGAGCCCTGGAATTGGAGGTTGCTGTGAGCTGTAATGCCATGACACTCTACCCAGGGCGACAGCTCGAGGCTGTATCTCAAGAAAAAAAAAAAAGAAGGGAAAAAAGAAAGAAAGAAAAAAGAAAAAGGAGGAGAGGGGGTGGGTAGGAGCAACTATTGACAAAAAGAAGAGAGGCACAGAAAGAGGGGGACAGGAGCAACATAGGTGTATGTAGGGTACTTTGACCCAACCTTAAGAACCCCCAACCACTGGGGGTGCCGGGTTGGGTGGTTAGGTCAGTTTGGACACAGTACCCCACCTCCACCAGGTAGAGAGGAAAGACAAAAATGCAATAAATCTAACCAAAACAAGCAAACCGAAAACGTTACGGGATAAAATTGGGGAGAAAAAACAATGGGGTAGAAACACTAGCAAAAATGAAGTTCTAATTGTTCAAAAAGACAACAATGGAAAATGAGATTTAAACTAGAAAAATGAAGAAATGAAAAAAAAAGAAAAATCTTTGAGGAAACGTTGAAATTAAAAACAAAATAACACGGCTCGGTGCCTGTGGCTTGACAGGCTAAGGCGCCAGCCACGTACACCTGAGCTAGTGGGTTCAAATCCAGTCCGGACCCACCAAACAACAATGACGGCTGCAACCAAAAAATAGCCGGGCGTTGTGGCGGGCACCTGTAGTCCCAGCTGCTTGGGAGGCGGAGGCAGGAGACTCAATTGAGCCCAGGAATTGGAGGTTGCTGTGAGCTGTGATGCCATAGCACTCTATCCAGGGTGACAGCTTGAGGCTCTGTCTCAAAAAAAAAACACAAAACAAAACCAAAATCAAAGGAGTATATGTATCTTGCTGAATATTGTCTGGGCAACAGGTGATCTTCTGGGGTATGATATGTTAATCACAATGCTGATATGGCTGTAGGAAATGGAGACTGGAGGCCTCTAATGATTTCTCAAACCCAACAGGGTGGAGAGCCTAAATCCTCCTCAGCCCACTTAAAAGGCACTTTAAATTGCTAACCTGGGCTAAGCAGAAGCTTTCCCAGGAAAGTGTGTGTCACTGGGCTCACTCCTTAAGTGGCTATCCACTTACCCAATGTGCCAAAACTAGTCTTACCCTATGCTTGTGAGGGCTAAGGCTGCAAGACCTCTTAGTCCCTGCCTTTAGGCTGCTCAGTCACTAGATTACTCACTCCCGCCTGATGCTTGTTCTGTGACCCTAAGAGTGGAGCTTGCTGGGGCAGTTCTCCCGCAATGGCTCCACACGGCCCACAACCAAACACTGGTAACTCCGTCTGGCTCGCTGGCTCAGTCTGGGACCCTAGGCAACACACAAAGACCTCCACTCTTGCCCAAGTTCTCCAAGGTAGTTCAACCAAGTGCCAAGTCCAAAAAAACCCAGACAGCTCACAGGTAAGGCCTTTGCAGTTTGCAATCTCACTGCTGCTGTGCTTACAGCTGCTGCCAGGATTAGACCGAACACACACAACCACTTGCCAATTCTCCACTGCTTTTGCCTTCCTCAGGGGGTCCAGAAGTCTCACTCTGTCTCCCTGTGCCCCCAAAAGGGATGTTTCTGGGTAGATCCCGCCAGCCAGAGATGCCTTAAAGTCCTCTCTCCCCATTCTCACTGTGCCTAGTTGACTTTTTGGGGGGGGTTTTTTTGAGGCTTTTTTTCTGTTGCACTGGGTAGAGTGTCGTGGCATCATAATAGCTCACGGCAGCCTCAAACTCTTTTACCTCAGCCTCCTGAATAGATGGGACTAGAGGCCCTGCCACAATGTCCGGCTAGTTTTTCTATTTTTAGTACAGATCGGCTCTTGTTTTTGCTCCAGCTGGTTTGAACTCCTGAGCTCAAGCAATCCACCCACGTCAGCCTCCCAGGGTGTTAGGATTATGGGCATGAGTCATGGTGCCTGGCCTCATAAAGTTTTCTTCAGGGCATTTGTGCTTTTGCTAAAATTCTTGTGCCCTGTGCTCCACTATTGTGAAGTGTTTTATTTCTTCAACCTCATTGGTCTCTTAGTTTTAGGGCTTTGTGCACACATATTGTCTTTGCTAAGAATCCATTTGACCTTTTCTGTCTTTCTTAATTTCTAATAATTGTCTTTCAATTTAGACGTCATTTTTGCTGTGCCTGGATTAGGCATCTTTCCCATATTCCTCCCTACTTAGAACTATGGTAGCACTTTGTACTCGGTGTTTCTCTCTCTTTTTTTTTTTTTTTTTTGGGACAGAGTCCACTTGGTCTCCCTTGGTAAAGTGCTGTGGTATCTTAGCTCACAGCAACCTCAAACTCTTCGATTCAAGTGATCCACTTTCCCCAGCTTCCCAAGTAGCTGAGACTATAGGTGCCTGCCACAGTCGCTGGCTTTTTTTTTTTGAAAAGGAATTCTTCTTGATTGAGGGGCATATTTTATTAACTAGGATCATTTCTCCATAGCCGGTGGAAGGAACCAGATCACTTTGGGAACATGCTGCTAAAAGCCGGTCAGCTCATCTTCCTTGCATTTGTCAGTCTGGTAACCAGAAAGCATCAACTTCTAATTTTGAGAAGGAAGACTGGAATATTTTCATGTGAATATAACAATTCTCGCCTACTTGTACCTTAATGTAATTCATTCCAGCAACTACTTGAGTTTTATACTCTATAGCTTCAAAGTCTTCATAGGTCTTTTGTTTTTTCTTCAAGTTGTGGTTTAACCTTGTTAGCCATCTCCTGGATTTCTGGAGTGGCACGTTTGGCTTCACTTAAACCTCCAGGTATCATTGTAGCTGGTTATTTCTTTGCTGGGTGGGATGCTGGAAGAGAAGTGATTTGTCGCTGGCTATTTTGTAGAGACAGAGTCTCGCTTTGGCTCAGGCTGGTCTTGAATCTGTGACCTCAGGCAGTCCACTCACCTCTGCCTCCCAAGTGCTTGGATTGCAAGCGTGAGCTACTGCACCTGGCGTCAAAAATTTTTTTTTTCTTCAGAAAATTGTAGGTTTACCACTATATAATCTGCCAGTAATTCTAGCTATTTTGGGTGAATTCATCATTTATCTTTTAAGATTGGGTCTCACTCTGTTGCCCAAAGCTGTAATAGAGTGGGCTCATGTGATCCTTCTGCCTTAGCCTCCTGTGTAGGTGGACTTTGGTCATGTGCCACCATGCTCCACTAATTTTTCTTTTCTTTCTTTTTGTTGTTGTTGTTTGTTGAGACAAGTCTCATTCTTGCTCAGGCTGGTCTCAAACTCCCTTGCCTTCCAAAGCCATGAGCCAGAGAGCCTGGCCCTATCACTTTGTTTTAATTGTCTTCTGGCGGTGTCTCTATATTCATCATAGGCCCTAAGCTTGCTGAGCCTTGGGGGCTATGTATCCCTGGTATTGTCAAAGACCCATAGCGATGCCTGGTGTAGACTAGCTAGTCAGTATTTGCTCACTGAATGTGTCTTGGTTGGAAACTGTTTCAATTCTTTAATAGGTTTTTTTTTGTTTGTTTGTTTTTAGTAGTTGATTGGATTTTTTTGTTTGTCCAGGGGAAGGTAGACACAAGAAAATAGAATATAAATGGGCCAGGTTGTCCCAGGCCATTGCATTTTATTGATGTGGAAATTAATTACTTGCCTTTTTTTTAACATTTTGATATTTTTTTGTTTGTGTTTTTAAATTTTTTTGGTAGAGGCAAATGGAAATCTTGGTGCAAGTTATGCTGGCCCTTCACTAGCAGGGATCAGGTGTTTTGGAAAATATCTTGCAGGTATTTTTGTATTTTTTTGGTTACTTATTTTCAGGTTTTTCGTATTTCCGGCTTTTTTTTTTTTTTTTTTTTTTGGTTAGGCTTTGTGATAGTATAATATTCAGTGTTACATTTTGGGGGATGCTCAATTTCTTGCTTTTTTTTTTTTAATAAAATGAAAACTGTAGACTGTAGTGTTGAAACACTGAGCCTCAAAGAAGTCAGAAGCATCCATGAGTGATGCTGCTATGGCTGTGTAACTGAGCAGTCTGTGCCCCCAGATGCCAACCTCATTATGGTGGATTAATGCTAAGCTCTTCTGAGCTCATACCCATCATTACTACCTGTTCTCCTTTCTCTGCTAATCTGATGCCCATTGAGTCCAAGCATACTCTGTATTTTTAATATTCCCGCGTTGTTACACTACTTGAAGTTGCCCAGCTAAACAAATATTTCTGATTTCAAATAATCTACATGATTTTTTTCCCATAAAAGACATGACTTCATCATGTTAGTTTGTTTCTTGCTTAACTAAACATGGGCAAGCCTTTCATCAGCCACAGCTTTGTTTCTGTATGGGAGGAGTTTTAGCCTGACTTGCGGTTTAATGTTTGTTTAAAAAGAGGACCTTTGTTCATATGTTCCCCTCTGCTACTAGAGACAGAGCTTTGGACTATGATACAGCCTGTATAACTGCTTACTGACTACATTTGGCTTGATACTGTCTGCTACTAAGCTTAAGGGTCAGACCTCTACCTTACTATATATTTTTAGAATATTAACTTTACCACTGACTTCATAACAACAATTTAACTCTTAATTTCCCCTGGCTTTATTTTTCTCTCAAATATTTTTAAAAATCTTAATTTTTAAGTAGCTTCATACCTCTGAGAAATTTTTTCTGTAGCTAAAAGAATTTAATGTGTAGATTAGATGTCATTTAGAAACCCGTAACTCATTAGTTTTTTTAAAAAATCACATGACCCATATGTTCATCTGAAAAATTACAGTCTATATGTGCATAAGATGTATTTTTAATCAAACAGTCTTGAAAAGCACAGGGATTTGTATACCTCTTATAATAACTTGGTGGCCTCTTGAGAATGTAGCCCCTTGATTAAGGGTCCCTGCTGGGAATCTGTGGTACTTGCTTTGCCCTTTTCCTTCCATAGCAGGAGGGGCTCTTGCTGCTGAGCCTAGATAAAGCCTCAGTCCCTCTTACACAGCACTCCAGATAGTCACAACCAGTTGTTTGCAGCTGGCTTGCAGTATGAACGTCATTGGCTGCTTTGCGCTAGATGATTTTTTTTTTTTTTTTTTGAGACAGAGCCTCAAGCTGTCCTCTTGCGTAGAGTGCAGTGACATCACAGCTCACAGCAACCTCCAACTCCTAGGCTTAAGCGATTCTCTTGCCTCAGCCTCCCAAGTAGCTGGGACTACAGGTGCCCACCATAATGCCTGGCTATTTTTTGGTTGCAGTTGTCTGTTTGGCAGATCCAGGCTGGGTTCGAACCCACCAGCTCTGGGGTATGTGGCTGGCACCTTACCCACTTTTGAGCCACAGGCACTGAGCCTAGATGATCTTTTAAGAGCCTGTCCATTTCAACTTTCATTTAGTTCTGCCTTCTTGAGAATACAAAAGTCCTCCCAATATGTGAAGAGAACACATTTGGGTGTAACATTGCTTATTTGAGAGAAATCTTTCTAGATCACTTACCTGTTCCTCCTGGGTTCTAATGCTCTGACTCTTTACAGTTTGTTTCTTTCTGGGCACACAGTTTCTGTCTCTTATTTTGTTGTGGTTTTTGTTCTTTTTTAAAAAGAGACAGGGACTTTCTCTGTTACCCAGGCTGGAGTACAGTGGCACCATCATAGCTCACTGCAAATTCAAATTCCTGGACTTAAGCTGTCCTCCTGCATCAGCCTCCCAAGGAGCTGAAATTGTAGGCACATGCCACCATGCCCAGCTACAGGTTCAGAACTCAGCATGGTGTTCCCTAGGGAGCTGAACTGTGCTTATTGTAGTGTGGAATCTTAACTCTCTGTGACATTTGTTCAATGAATGGAAGTTTACTTTCCCATATTCTCTGGGGATGAGACTTTCATTGATTGTAATTGAACTAGCTTATAGCTATTAAGAATTTTAAAGTGTTATTGAGTTACATATTAAAAGTCATGTGTGAAAGGAAGCTTTTGAGAATGAAATAACTGACTTCATTCTTGTTTGGCACTAGCATGAAGGACTGACTGGTCTGGGTGATCAGTAGTAAGATGGTGACTCTGCAGGGCAAACAAGGGCCTGTCTAGAAGGTCACTCCAGTAGGGAGAAGAATTCCTGAGATTGAGTGATAGCAAGTTCTTAGTTATGGAAATCAAGGTAGGTTAATTCTGAGAAAGGTGATGAGACTTGGCTGATTACCCCCTGTGGAAATGACCAGTTAAGGAGTTCACTTCAATTATAATTAGCTGCTTTTTTTCATTTTCTTTGAAAAGAAACAGGATCTCACTCTGCCTCCTGAGTAGCTAGGACTACAGGTAGAGATGAGGTCTTACTGTGTTGTCCTGGTTCATCTCAAAACTTGTAGGCTAAAGGGATCCTCCCAAGTGTGCCTCCCAAAGCACTGAGATTATTGGCCTGAGCACCTTGCCTTACTTTTAAATTAGAAATGTGGCTGGGCGCTGTGGCTCATGTTTATAATGCTAGCACTCTGGGAGGCCAAGGTAGGTGGATAGCCTGAGCAAGAGGAAGACTTCTACTCTGGCTCTAGTAGAAATAGAAAAAACTAGCTGGACATCATGGTAGGCACTTATAGTCCTAGCTACTTGTGAGTCTGAGGCAAGAAGATCACTTGAGCCCAAGACTTTGAGGTTGCTGTGAGCTATAATGCCCTAGTATTCTACCAAGGGCATGGAGTGAGGCTCTGTCTCAAAAAATAAAAAAAAAAAGGAATGTTTCATATTCATTGTAGAAAACAGCAAAAGATGGTAAGCATCATTAACAGCTGTGTAACTTTTTTGGATTTATATATAAGATGAGCTAATTAATTGTCCTTGTTTTTTGTTTTTTGTTTTTTCCCCTCCAGAAATGGTTTTCCAGTTGTGGCAGCACCGCTCACTGAATTGGCCTTTCCTTTAACTGAGCTTTTGTGTTGTCTGGGACTCTGACGAGTTCTCAGACGTGTTGCCTGTCTCTTCTCCTCTCCTCTTCTTCTCTCTCTTCCTCTTTTTTTTTTTTTGAGACAGAACCTCAAGCTGTCACCCTGGATAGAGTGCCATGGCATCACAGCTCACAGCAACCTCCCATTCCTGGGCTCAAGTGAGTCTCTTGCCTCTGCCTCCCAAGTAGCTGAGACTATAGGCACCCACCACAATGCCCGGCCATTTTTTGGTTGCAGCCGTCATTATTGTTTAGCGGGCCTGGGCTGGATTCAAACCCGCCAGCTCAGTTGTACGTGGCTGGTGCCCTAGCCTGTTAAGCCATAGGCGCTGAGCCACTTCCTCTCTTTTTTTGTGAGACAAGAATCTCAAACTGTTGGCCTGGGTAGAGTGCTGTGGCGTCATAGCTCACAGCAACCTCTAACTTGGGTTAAGTAATCCTCTGGCCTCAGTTTTTCTGTTTTTAGTAGAGACGGGGTCTTGCTTTTGCTCAGGCTGGTCTTGAACTTGTGAGCTCAAGCCACCCTCCTCAGCCTCCCAGAGTGCTAGGGTTACAGAGGTGAGCCACTGTGCCCAGCCCTGTCTTTCTCATTTGATGCTTAGCCACACTTGGGCAAGTGTTGGTTAGTCAGGCTTAATGAGGAAGGCACCAAAGATTCTGCCCTTTTCTTGGCCACATCTGTCATACCATGGCTGTACTAACTGTGTACAATGGATGTAGAGAAGAACAATTTTGTCCTTCCTTCTTTTCTTTTCCCCTCTACTCTAATCATTTCCAGTCTTACATACTTTTGTAGGCCGGCTGTGCTGGTTAGGGTTGGTAGCTGATTCGTCTGTGTACCATATTGTTTCTTGAATTTGATGCATTATAGAGGGAGGGGTCGGGCTCAGTGGCTCACGCCTGTAATCCTAGCACTCTGGGAGCCTGAGGCAGGTGGATTGCCTGAGCTCAGTTCAAGACCAGCTGATCAAGAGCGAGACCCTGTCTCTACTAAAAATAGAAAAATTAGCCAGGAGTTGTAGTGGGCACCTGTAGTCCCAGCTCCTTGGAAGGCTGAGGTAAGAGGATCACTTGAGTCCAAGGGTTTGAGGTTGCTATGAGCCGTGACGCCACGTTGCTCTACCAAGAGTGACAAAGTGAGACTCTGTCTCAAAAAAAAAAAGTGAGGACTAGAAGTGGTGGTTAGTGAATATTTATATCTATGAACAGGAACATTCCTTCTCTTTGCTTCAAGTACTTAATTCATCTTGATTTTCTTAGTCTACCTTCTATACATTAGAATTTATACAACCAGGGTGTGTGCTTGCTGGGCTTGTTTGTCTACAGGCAGCTGTATCAGTGCTTGAGACAGAGCCTCAAGCTGTCACCCTGCATAGAGTGCGGTGGCATCACAGCTCACAGCAACCTCCAATTCCTGGGCTCAAGTGAGTCTCTTGCCTCTGCCTCCCAAGTAGCTGGAACTACAGGCACCCGCTACAATGCCCAGCCATTTTTTGGTTACAGCCATCATTGTTGTTTGGCGGGTCCAGGCAGGATTCGAACCCACCAGCTCAAGTGTACGTGCCTGGCGCCTTAGCCTGCTGAGCCACAGGTGCCGAGCTGTATCAGTGCTTTTTATGGCCACTTTTTTTTTTTTCCAGCCGATGATTTTCAGTTTACAAATAGAAAACCTTTTTTCTTTGTAGTCTTTTGGTTAAAACATTTCTCGGAGATTATTTTGCCTTGCTTCAGTGGTATTTGTTTCTAAGGAAGGCATTTGTACTACCTAAGTCATTGTAATAAAAGTCCCAGTTTCGTGTTTTCATTTGGGCCTTAGTTCTGAGGAAGTTAATAATTGTTCAGCATGGGCTTCCAGAAATAGGTCAAAATGTCTGAGTATCTTTAAAAACCCATCATGATCATTAACAGTTGTCTTTGCACCGTGGGAAAGTGAGAGTATCATGGAGGGGTTCAGACTGTGTCATAGCCATAAAATTGAGATTTCCCCCCCAAAATGGCAACAATAAATCTAAGGTGGCAAAAACAGTTGTGAAGTTGTTAGAGTTCCTTCTAAAATGAAAGTTTTGAGCTGCATATAAGTGTGCCTTTGGCTTCTTGGTGCTGTACACACATAGTCCATGAGGAAGGGGGGTGAGATATAAAGGTAGTTGTGCCATTACAGGTTGATATTTAATTCTAGCTGGTGTTTGTTTGTTTTTGTTTTTTGTTTTTTTGAGTCAGTCTCACTTTGTATGCTGGATAGAGTGCTGTGGGGTCACCGTAGCTCACAGCAACCTTAAACTTTAGGACTCAACCTCTTGCCTCAACCTCCCTAAGTAGCTGGGACTACAGGTGTGTACCACAACACACGGCTAGTTTTTCTATTTTTAGTAGAGACAAGGGGTCTCTTTCTTGCTCAGGCTTATCTTGAACTCCTGAGCTCAAGCAGTCTATCCACTTCAGCTTCTCAGACTGCTAGGATAATTGGCATGAACCACCATGTCCTGCTTCTGCCTGGTGCTTGAGGGATTTCATTTATGTGTCAGAGTGGGAGGCCATGAGGTAGGGTTCCTGCTATCTGACTTTTTATCTAAGTACTTCTGATAGAGGTGCAGTGGTTTCCCCCAATCAATCTAGTGATACTATTTGCTTGCCTGTAGCTCAGTTGCTTTACCTATAATCTTTTCAGTCAAAGGTCATGACTTGTTTAGTTGGCTTTTTGGTTTTGAACAAATATCTTTTCCAGAAAGGTCAGTTAAAGAATGACTTTAAGTGGGTACACTACTCCCTATTAAAAGTAATACATGGACGTGGAATTAAATTTGGAGAGTGAAGTCCATAAATGTTTGGTGTATTACCTTTCATACTTCTGTGCAGGTATGAACATACACAGAATTCGCAGATCAGCATCTTAGGCCCCTTGATGTTAACAAAACAGTTATGGAAATTTTGTGTTGCTATATTACTTCTCTCACTGATGGACAAGACAGATTGTTTACCCATAACTTGTCCAGTAATACTCCATGTTGCAAAATCCAATAATTGGAGTTGCAATACTCCAATAATGCAAAATCTTAGCAAATGTTGTCTGTAAAAGCTGGTGTTATTTTACTTGGTTTTTTTTGCCTCTCTTTGGCCAATTGTGACTTTTTTTTTTTTTTGTAGAGCCAGAGTTTCACTTTATCACCCATGGTAGAGTGCTGTGGGGTCACATAGCTCACAGCAACCTCCAACTCCTGGACTTAAGTGATTCCCTTGTCTCAGCCTCCTGAGTAGTTGGGACTACAGGCGCCTGCCACAACACCCAGCTATTTTTTTTGTTGCAGTTTGGCTGGGGCCAATTTTGAACCCCTCACCCTCAGTTTTATAAGGGGCCGATGCCCTGCCTACTGAGCCACAGATGCCTTCCAATAGTGACATTTTAAAATGTGTACTGGCCATTTGTTTGTGGGTGTCAGCTCTGTGTTTGTGGCTTTTTCTCTTTGTGTATATCTGAATGTTCTTAATACTTTTGGACAAACAATAGTTACAGTGTGTTGATTAAAGATTTTTCATCAAATTTCTTTTTCCCACCTGTGTAGGCTTATAATTTTCTTAAAGTACTAATCATATCACATGTAATTTAATTTCCTGCATTTATTTTTCTCACTTAAACCTTTTCTCATGTCAAACATTGGGAGTAATACTCTTTTTCTTATTGAGTTATAACAAGTTAAGCCATATTAATAGGTCTTTTTTTTTTTTTTTGTGGTATTTTATTTTATTTTTTGCGGTTTTTTGACCAGGGCTGGGTTTGAACCCACCACCTCCGGCATATGGGGTCGGCACCCTACTCCTTTGAGCCACAGGCGCTGCCCAAAGGAATCTTTTTTTTTTTTTTGCAGTTTTTGGCAGGGGCTGGGTTTGAACCCACCACCTCCAGCATATGGGGCCAGCACCTTACTCACTGAACCGCAGGTGCTGCCCTAATAGGTCTTTTGTTTTTAACAGCTTTATTGAGGTATGATTGACATATAGTGAACTATGATCTTTAAAGTGTATAGCTTGTTCAGCTTTGACATAAGTGTATGCCTGTGAAAGAACCCCACAGGAAAAAAAAGAGTGAGTATTAAAAAAACAAACAAACAAAAAAAAGAGAGTATTCCTGCCGTTGCCCAGAGGTTCCTTGTGACCGTCTCCATTCCTTTCTACCCCTCAAGCAACTGCTGACGTGCTTTCTATCATTATAGTTTGCAGTTTCTGGGGTTTGATATAAAAAGTTGTAGAATAAGTGCTCTTGGTGTAGTTTCTTTGATTCACCATAATTATTTAAAGACTTACCTGTGTTGTGTAAATCAACAATTCATTCCTTTTCACAGCTGACTAGTATTCCATTAGGTGTACATACTATAATTTACCTGCTTCCCTGTTGAGGGACAATTTGGGTTATTTCTCATTTTTGCCTATTACAAATAAAGGTGTTTGAACGTTTATGTGTAGGTCTTTATATGGTTATATGCTTTTGTTTTTTTTGTTTTTGTTTTTTTTTTTTTTTTTTTTTTTTTGAGAAAGAGTCTCAGTTTGTTATCTTTGGTAAAGTATTGTGATGTCATACCTCACAGCAACCTCAAACTCTTGGGCTTAAGCTATCCTCTTACCTCAGTTTTTTTTACCCTCCATTTTTAGTAGACAAGGTTTCACTCTTGCTTACACTGGTCTCCAACTGAGGAGCTCAAGCAATTCACCCTCCTTGGCTTCCCCAGAGTGTTGGCATTATAGGCATGAGCCACCACACCAGGCCTAATCTAAGCTTTTGTGGAGACCCATTCAGACCCCCAGAGTTAGTGAGTACAGAGATTCTTTCCAAAGGTTTTTAAGATAAACCAGATGCAGAATGAAGCTACTGGCTCAGCGCCTGTGGCTCAGCGGGTTTGAATACATCCCGGGCCCACCAAACAACGGCTGCAACCAAAAAATGGCCGGGCGTTGTCGTGGGCGCCTGTGGTCCCAGCTACTTGGGAGGCAGAGGCAGGAGACTTGCCCAGGAATTGGAGGTTGCTGTGAGCTATGAAGCCATAGCACTCTATCCAGGGTGACAGCTTGAGGCTCTGTCTCAAAAAAAAAAAAAGAATGAAACTACCATAAATCTTCGGGGGAGGGGGGGGCAGGTTATTGGCCTAAAAAAAAGATGTCTAGAAGACGGACCAAAGCAAACAAACTTTCACACCTTATGTCCCATTTCCCTCAAAACCCATTTATCCCCTAATAGTGGCCTTTTCTTCCTTCTGTCCCCTGGTTAGTTAGGTATATACCTCCACCTTCAGCTGTTTAGAGAGCTGCTGCTGCTTCTGTGAACTCCCTTATACATATGCAAAATTTTGTTTTTCTCCTGTGTCTTGTTGGTTGAATTGTAAGCCCTCAATCACTGACCCTATAGTTTTCATTTCTCTTGGGTAAATATTAAGGGGTAGAATAGCTGGTTCATCAGGTCAGTATATTTAACGTTTTAAGAAACTTCCAAACTATTTTTCCAAGTAGTTGTACTACTATGTTCTCACCAGCATGTCCAGTCCTCAACAACATTAGATATTTTAATTTTAGCCATTTTAATAGATGTGGGGTATCTCATGTTGTGTGTCTATAGCAGCTTTAGTGAGATACTCACATACCAAGTGGCTTCTTTCACTTAGTGCAGGGGTCCTCAAACTGCGGCCCGCCAAGGACCCGTCAAGTGTTTTTGCTTCTGCTGTCTGTCCTGTTTAGCAGCGGACTCATCCCAGGCCGCAAAATCTGTTAGTGGAAAAACCATTGGTTGCATTCCCAAACAAAATGTGTGGATTCACTGGAAAAGTGGCAAAAGGAGTTCCAATTTAGATTTAAAGAGCTTCTTCTCCATGAACAGGACATACAGCTTTTCCATAACCCATTTTCTATTGACATCGAAAATGTGAAGGTCAGTCCCTGAAGTTGCTGCCCCTCTGCCAGCTGCTCCAGTGTCTCTGGCAGGTGGGAGCCAGGAGCTGACGGGTGCAGCAGGGTCGCCCGAGTGCTCCTGTGGCTCTGGCTCCGGCTCCGCGTGGGTGGCAGCTTTCCGGCTTCTCTATGGGCCTGGCCTGTGGCATCTGGCCTTTCTAAGAAGCTAGAAGTATTTCTTTAAATTCCATCTCTTAGATGGAACATCAAGACATCAAGAAACCATGAACAACATTAGTAATGAAGAGTTTGACTGCCACTTGCTTGATGAAGGTTTTACTGCCAAGGACATTCTGGACCAAAAAATCAGTGAAGTTTCCTCTTCTGATGATAAGGATACCTTCTATGTAGGAGGCCTCAGAGATGTTCTGAAGAAATGCCGAAGATGGCTAAAAGCTCTTCCTCGTGTCACTCCCTTTTATGCAGTCAAATGTAATGATAGTAGAGCCATTGTGAAGACTCTTGCTGCCTTTGGGATAGGATTTGACTGTGCTAGCAAGACTGAAATACAACTGGTGCAAAGTCTCGGGGTGTCTCCAGAGAGGATTATCTATGCAAATCCTTGTAAACAAGTGTCTCAAAGTAAGTATGCTGCCAATAATGGGGTCCAGATGATGACTTTTGACAGTGAAGTCGAGTTGATGAAAGTTGCCAGAGCACATCCAAAGGCCAAGTTGGTTTTGCAGATTTCCACTGATGATTCCAAAGCAGTCTGTGGACTCAGTGTTAAATTAGGTGTTACTCTCAAAACCAGCAGACGTCTTTTGGAACAGGCAAAAGAGCTAATTATCAATGTCATTGGTGTCAGCTTCCACGTAGGAAGTGGCTGTACTGATCCTGAGACCTTCGTGCAGGCAATCTCTGATGCTCGCTTTGTCTTTGACATGAGAGCTGAGGTTGGTTTTAGCATGTACCTGCTTGATATTGGTGGTAGCTTTCCTGAATCTGAGAATGTGAAGCTTAAATTTGAAGAGATCACTGGTATAATCAACCCAGCATTGGCCATCAGACTCTGGAGTGAGAATCATAGCTGAGCCAGGCAGATAGTATGTTGCATCAGCCTTCACACTTGCAGTTAATATCATTGCCAAAAAAATTGTGTTAAAGGAACAGATAGGCTCTGATGATGATGAGTCCAGTGAACAAACCTTTATGTATTTTACCAATGGTGGAGTATATGGATCATTTAATTGCATCCTTTATGATCATGCTCATGTAAAGCCTCTTCTGCAAAAGAGACCTAAACCAGATGAGAAGTATTACTCATCCAGCATATGGGGACCAACATGAGATGGGCTTGACCGGATAGTTGAGCACTGTAACCTGCCAGAAATGCATGTGGGCTACTGGATGCTCTTTGAAAATACAGGTACTTACACTGTAGCTGCTGCTTCTACTTTTAGTGGATTCCAGAGGCCAACTATCTACTTTATGTGATGTCAGGACCAACGTGGCAACTCATGCAGCAAATCCAGAACCCCGACTACCTACCTGAAGTAGAAGAGCAGGATGTTGGCACTCTGCCTATGTCTTGTGCTTGGGAAAGTGGAATGAAACATCACCCAGCAACTTGTGCTTCAGCTAGTTTTAATGTGTAGATAGCATTCTGTAGCTGTTAACTGCGAGTTTAGCTTGAATTAAGGGATTTGGGGGGGACCATTTAACTTAATTATATTGCTAGTTTTGAAATGTCTTTGTAAGGATAGGGTTGGCAAAGATGCAGCAATATGTAAGATTAGGAGATGGGGTCACACTTATCTGTTCCTATGGAAACTATTTGAATATTTGTTTTATATGGATTTTTATTCACTTTTCAGACATGCTATGAAAGAGCACCCCTCCACTGCTCAGCAAGCATTCGTAGCTTGTACAGTGGCAGAATGGGCCAAAAGCTTAGTGTTGTGACCTATTTTAAGAATAAAGTATCTTGAAATAAAAAAAAAAAAGAAAATATGGATACAATTTACCAAATGGAACTGGTTGAACTGCAGAATTGTGACTCTGAAAGACACATCTCAAGTCAGGCAGCCTTCCCTCTGAGACATATCCTAATCTCAGGAACCATGCACTCAAAATGGCAACCATCTTTGGCAGCACTTATATCTATGAACAGACATTTTCCAGAATGAAACATCTGAAATCTCCAACCAAATCTAGACTAACTGATACACACTTGCATCACTTGTTACGACTAGCAGTGACAAATATGGACCATCATTGGTCCAAACCAAACATTGACCATCATTGGTCCAAACCAAATATAAACCATCATTGGTCCAACCAAACATTGACCATCTCATTAGCCAAAAGCAGGCCCATAGTTCCCATTGAAATATTGGTAAGTTTGTTGCTTTAACTTTACTTGTTCTTCATTTTAACTATTGTATTTATTCCCATTTTGTTTTTTGACTTCAAAATAAGATATGTGCAGTGTGCTTAGGGATTTGTTCATAGTTTTTTTTTTTTTTTTTGAACTATAGTCCGACCCACCAATGGTCTGACGAACAGAGAAATGGCCCCCTGTTCAAGATGTTTGAGGACTCCTCATATATAGAGAGAGGGAGACCAATTTTATATATATGTATAATTTATATATAATAAATATATATGGACCAATTTTAATAAGAATATATATATATGTTTCAATATATTGCCAGGGCACAAGGTGACACTGTGGTTTTACAGGGAATGGAAAATGCAGCTGGCAATTTCTCTGTCTCTCTCTCGCTCATTCCCAGGCATGGTCCTTGTTTCTAACTTAGTTGCCCTCCGTGATCATTTGATTGTTTCCTCAGCATTAAGAACCCACAGGGTTGGGATCATAAAGCTCTCCAAAGTCATTCAGAGGCAGATCTCACAGTGACCCCTGACAACAGTTCCCATGGGGTGCTGGAGCGACTGAGCTTGTCCCAAGAGTGGAGTTCTGATCCTGGCAAGTAGAATAAAGGCAGCAGTGTTTTAGGCCCCTGCTAAGAGGTTTACCCTCATGACTTTCTCTTGACCTTCTCCAAATGTTGGCCCCTTGGAAGTCAGGACCTTCTCAGTATGTCCACTCCCCCAGCCACCAAACCCATGGCAAGTCTACTCCAACTGGCACTCAAATCTGGCTGCTGTATACTGTTCGTGCCTGCCTACTCTTTCAAGCTTTCCACTTAATGTGGAGCTTCCCCTGAAAGCTGAAAACTGTGGAAAGGCTTATTCATATCCTCAGACCTTTGAGGATGGGACAGTTAGTCCTGCTGGCTTCCAATCTCTTGACTAGTGAAGGAGATCTCCACTGCTCCAGATCACATGCTGTCTCCTGGGCACCACCACTTCACTGTGCACCCTGAACTACATCTGGATAAGGTCCCCATGCCAGGTATGGTCCGGTTCTTTTTTTCCCCCAGTCATACTAGGAGAGCTCAGCCAAATAATCCTTCTGGTCTGCCATCTTGCTCTCCCCTTTCAATTCCATATGAATTTTTTGTTTTTGTAATTAGCTTGTTTGATCTTTTTTTTGTAGTTAGTCTAGATATCTATTTTGAATGTATTGACATAAACTCATAACCACAGGATGTCTTTTATTTAGATTTTATTTAATTCCCTTCAAAACTATTTTGTTTTCAGTGCATGAATCTTATACCTTTTTAGTTAAATTTATTTCTAATTACTTCTTTTGATGTTTTTATAAATGGAATTGTTTCCTTAATTACAGATTCTGAGGGCTAATTGCTAATGTATAGGGATATAGTTAATTTTCTATAAAGATTTAATGTCATGGAATCTTGGATAATTTGTTTATTTGCTCTAATAAATTTATAATGAATTACTTAGGTTTTTTTTTTCTATACAAGTTCAAGTCATCTGCAAATAAAGATTTATTTTATTTCTTCTCTTACAATATGGATATTTTCAATTTTCTTTCTTGCCTAAGTGCTATATCTAGAATTTCCAGAACAAAGTTGAATAGACGTGGTAAGAGCAGACACCCTTGTCTTGTTTCTAATTTTAGGGCAAAAGTATTGAGAATTTCAACCTTAAGTATGATTTTAACCATCGCTTTTTAATAGATACCTTTTATCAGTTAAAGAATTCTCTTTTCCTAATTGGTTGTGTGTTTTTATCATGAAAGTATGTTGGATTTTTGTTAGATATTCTTTCTACCTCTATTGATATGATAATGTGGGCTTTTATCATTTAATCAATAATATTGTACATTACATTGATTATGTTAGAGATATTAAATCATCCATGTATTCCTAGAATAAATGCCACTTGGTTGTACATTTACATATGTTGATGGATTAAAATTGCTATTTTATTGATGAGGATAAAATAGGCTAATATCTTTCCCTTACTTGGAAGAACTACTGAATAAGTAAACTTTTAGTTTAGGAAATTTTAGTGATAACTTGAAAGAGATTGAAGAGTTCCTAACAATATAACATTTAGAATAATAAGAATACTAGCCTATTATGTCTTTACCAGCTATGTGATTAATATTCATGTGAATTAAATGAGGCTAAACTTGCCTATGTCAGCAATTATGTATAGCCTTATTGTTAAACCCAAAACTGACTTTGTGGTTTTAATATTTTATTCTCTTTTGAAAATATTGACTATATACTCTTTTTGAATATTGAGTACTCACTGTACCACAACAATATGGATTTATCATTGTTCTTCTGGATATTCTCTTCTGGAAAATAATAATTTTCCTTTTTGGGTTATTATTTTCTGGCCAACCCTTTAATTTTAGTATGTTCATCCATGTATATCTTCTCACATCTTAAGCACATTTTTGGAGATATTATCCACTCTTGTTGCTTGAATTATTGATATAATCTATATTATTGAATATATATCCCATTCCATATTTCTCCTTTGAAAACTTCTAATGTATATGCGTGTCTGTGTGTAGTTTATATCCCATCATTTTCTCTGAACTCTCAACCTCTTCCATTTTCTTTTTTCTCTAACACCACAGCAAACTGGTTTACTATTTAAATAATTTCTCAAATATGTATGCTTACTATAATTCTTTAGTCTGTCCATTACCACATATTAATGTGATTAATTTCTAAATAAGCTCTCATATCTATTCATTTTCCCTCTCACTTTCATTATTTTCTTTACATCTAATAGGACTTTTATCTTGTTCTTACAGTAAAATTATAAGTGATTTTCCTAAGCAATTCAATCTACACATATTGTGTGGAAATATCTTTCTTCAGTGAAAATCAGATTATGGCACACTTCTGTTAGTAGAATAAAGGCTAGAATTCTTTACAGAGCTTTCAGGTACATGCAATATTTTGCCCATTTTACTTTATTGTTTGCATTGTCTATTTCCATATTGTTTAATGTATATACTCCAGTAAATTTATTAAATGAGTGAATGGAATTTTAATTTTAATTCAAATAATTACCATTAAATAGGAAAATTATAGGAGCCATGGTTAAATCACTTACTGTGTTCACTAGTAAAATGGACATAATACCTGAACTATTCACATACTTTGTGTGATGCATATATAATAAGACATATCAGGTCTTTGAAAATACAAGCCCTCAACAAATGTTATATGTTTTGCTACACTTAGTTGTACTAACATTGTCATGGTAGTAATTATAATAACATTAGTGAAACTTTACTTGAAAGTGATCTGGCTCGGCACCTGTGGCTCAGCGGGCTAAGGTGCCAGCCACGTATACCTGAGCTGGTGGGTTCGAATCCAGCCCGGGCCTGCCAAACAAAACAACAATGACAGCTGCAACCAAAAAACGGCCGGGCATTGTGGCGGGCACCTGTAGTCCCAGCTATTTGGGAGGCGGAGGCAGGAGACTCGCTTGAGCCCTGGAATTGGAGGTTGCTGTGAGCTGTGATGCCATTGCACTCTATCCAGGGGGACAGCTTGAGGTTCTGTCTCAATTAAAAAAAAAAGTGATCTGTGTTTGATGTTTATAATTTTAGAGTTGAACTCTAGTTATTTGCTTTATAACGAGGTAGTCATGGAGAATAAATCTTCCTGAACTTTTCTTATTTGTAAAATGGGGATATAAACATTTTCATAAATAATTTTAGTAATAGTTCTAGGAAGATTTAATGAAACATTACATATTAAATTATTTCATAAACTCTAAAATGCTAAGTAATTTTAATTTGATTTGGTTTAATTTAATTATAATTTCAATACAAAACAACGTATAAACTATGTTTTCTTATCTAGTTTCAGAAATTATGTATGCCATCTAAAGTTTCCAATTTTGTGGACTTCTCCAAGGTTATGTTTAAGTCAATAGTATCATAAAATAGTGGAATTTATTTAATATTTGCTGTATTCCAGACTTTGTGCCATCTACTAAGGATATCTACTTAATCCTTAGAGGGTACACAACAATTCATTTATAGAGTCTATAGAATATTTTAATGAGCATGGATCTCAGTGAGGAAAATTTGGAATGAAAAATGAATAAATATAGAATTATGGTTTTCTAAAAATACTAATTATAATATTTTATTATGATTCACACATTAACACAACTTCTTATACAGATAAAACATTGTAATTATCATACACCAGTTAGCATGACTGAGTTTGTGATTTCAGTCAAATGGGGAAAGTTTTAGTTTGGGTGATGGAATGGATCAAAGCCTCCAACAATTTTATTCTTGATATTCCTTTATTGACGTACATCTCATTTGATTAGTACTCTCTGTATCATTCTTTTCTGATGAACTGATATCTGCTGAGGATAATGTTTGGTAACAATTGAACATATCTGATCTTGGGATAAGAATTTTTTTTTTTTTTTGAGATAAGGTCTCACTTTGTTGCCCTCGGTAGAGTGCTCTGGCATCACAGCTCACAGCAACCTCCAGTACTCAGGCGATTCTCTTGCATCAGCCTCTTGAGTAGCTGGGGCTACAGGTGTCTGCCCCAGTGCCTGACTATTTTTTTGTTGTTGCTTTTGGCCGTGGCCGGGTTTAAACCCACCACCCTCAGTCTATGGGTCCAGCACCCTACTCACTGAGCCACAGGCGCTGCCAGGATAAGAATATTTTAATCATCTTTTCTCATTTAGATATCCTTAATTTCCTTTTCTTGTCTGATTGTTCTGGCTAGAACTTCCAGCACTGTTAAATAAAAGTGGTAAGAGTGGGTAACCTTTTCTGGTTCTGGTTTTATTGGGAATGCTGTCAATTTTTCCTGATTCAGTCTGGTAATATCTATGTGTTTGTCATATATATTTTTTGTAATTTTGAAGTAAGTCCCATCTATCCATCTATGCCTATTTTCTTAATCATTCGTAACATTTAAAAGGTGCTGAATTTGTTAAATGCTTTTTCTTTGTCTATTGAGAGGATCATATGGTCTATGTTTTTGTTTCTATTTATGTAGTGAATTACGTTGCATATGTTGAACCATCCTTGAATCTCTGGCATTGAACCCATTTGGTCATAGTGGATTATTTGTTGTTGTGCAGCTGAATTTTGTTTGCTAAGATTTTACTGATAATTTGAGACCCCTGGAATTAATAAGTAAATTCAGCAAAGTCTCAAGTTACAAAATCAATAATACACAAATCAGTAGCATTCATATATACAAAAAACAGTCAAGCTTAATATCAAATCCAGTTTTCAATAATGTTCACAACAGGAACAAAGAAAACAAAGTACTTAAGAATATATTTAACTAAGGAGGTGAAGGAACTCTACTGGGGGAACTACAGAACATTGAGGAAGGAAGTTACACAGGATGTAACCAGATGGAAAAAGATAAAATTCTCATGGATCAAAAGAATCAAAATGTCTGTACTACCTATGCAATGTACAAGTTCAATACATTTATCATTAAAATACCAACATTATTTTTCACATTTCTATGAAAAATAGCTCTATGCCTCATATGGAAACAGAAAACTCCATATAGCCCCAGCAACCTTAAGTAATAAGAACAAATCAGGAAGCATCACTTTACCAAACTTCAAGCTATACTACTAGGCTGCAGTAACCAAAACAGCATGGTGCTGGCCCCTAAACAGAGACATAGACCTATGGATCAGACCAGAGAACCATAATAGCAAACCATCCTTATTTTGCCATTTAATCTTTGTCAAAACAGACTAAAACATGCATATATACACTAGGAAAAAGACTCCCTATACAATAAATGGTGTTGGGAAAATCAGATACCCACATGTAGATGACTAAAACAGTACCCACAACTCTCACCACTCGCAAAAATTAACTTGCAGGAATACCAGACTAAGGGATAAAACTATAAGAATTATAGAAAATGAAGTTATAAGAAATCTTATAGATATTGACTTAGGCAAAGAATTTATAAAGAAGATCACAAACACAATCACAGCAAGAAAAAGAAATAAATGGGATATAATTAAATTAAAAAGCTTTTGTGTAGCCAAATAAATAATCAATAGAGCAAATAGACAACCTATGGAATTAAAGAAAATATTTGCATGCTATACATCTCATAAAGGGCTGATAACCTGAAACTATACATAATTTAAGAAAACCAAGAAGAAAATATTAAGCATCCCTAGTATAAAGTCAGCAAAAGACATGAACAGAAGCTTCAAAAGAAGATAGACTAATGACCAATAAACATATGAAAAATTATCAATATCTCTAATCAACAGGGAAATGCAAATCAAAACCACAATGAGATATCACATAACTCCAGTGAGAATGACTGGACTTTGTCAAAAATTCTTAAAACAATAGATGCTGGCTTGGGTACAGAGAGAAAGAAACACTTATACATTGTTGGTGGGACTGCAAACTAATACAACCACTGTGAAATAAAGTATGGATTACCTCCAAGAACTAAAGGTAAACCCACCATTTGATCTAGCAATCACTCTACCGGGTATTTACTCCAAGGCAAAAAGATATTTTATTAAAAAAATCACCTACACTCAAATGCTTATAGTAGCACAAGTCACAATTACAAATAAATGGAAACAACCAAAGTGCTCATTAATACATGAGTGGATTAATAAAATGTTGTATAACTTATTACTTTGAATCAAACTGCACTATAGCAATTAATGTAACCAAAACATTTGTAACCCCATTATATTTAAAAGGAATATTTTAAATCAATAAATGTTCCACAAGACCAGTTCTTCTTTGCTTAGGTACACAAATTAAAAAACATGATTATTCATTTATTTTAGAGAAATAGAACTACCTTTGCTTCATTGATATGCTAGAGATCCAGGAATTGTGACCATCTTATGAATTTCACAAGACCATTTGTGGGTTTTTTAAGAAATTCAAAGCTAATAAGATCAGGAATCACCCTGCAAACCCACTTTGATTTTTGGCCTACTAAAATTTTAGGGAAACATCATTATAGAAAATACTATATTTCCTCAAGCTAAAATCCCCAGGACTGGAACATACAGTGCTAAATATAATACCAGTATTTGGGGAAGAAATTATAAAATAGAAGATACTAAATAAAATCTATATGTAATTTGTAATAGGCAGTCTTATTTCAGAAAAATTTTAAAATATAAAAAATGTGCATTTGGATATGGAGAAGATGCAATAATTTAGTGAGGAAAGATTTTTATTGATTTACAATAAACCATCCTAAAACTTAGCATCTTAAAAGAATATCCGTTTATTATGCCCAATTCTGTGATTCGGCACTTTGGGCTCCGATCACCAGAGGCAGCAGTTCTTAGGCATCAACTTGGCTCAGTGCTGAATTTGGGCCTTAGCTGGGGTAGGGTAGCTGAAATGACTGACTGCATCCTCACTCTACATGCGCTCTCCAGCGCGAGTTCTGGCTTTTTTACATGCCAACAGATTTCTAAGTAGCAAGGGAGGAATGCTTCACTACACGAAGACTTTTGAAAGCCTCTCTGTGTATCATATTTACAAGTGTCCTATTCTGTCCAAATCATGTGGTGAATAGAGGGTCAATACAGGGAAAAAATTACCATAGAGGTACAGGCACCCATCTGTGCCTGGGTAAAAATTACAGAAGAGCATATATCCAGGGAAAGGTGATTCCCTGGTGTCCATTACTGTAATAATTTGCACAGAAAGCATTTTCTTTATAACTCACTTATTCTATCCCTTTAAAATCCTTTGTAATTAATGATAACACAGTATAAAACAATTATAAAAGCATCCTTAAAATTTACTGTTACATATTATTGTCATCAAATGATGTTCAAATTGTCAATGTATTTGCACCTGTATATTTTCGTTTATTCATTTATTGATTTATTCACACATGTGTTTATTGAGCATATGAGGTGTATAAAGCACTGGTAGATTGTAAAAAACACAGCTATTTTATAGGATTTTCTATAGTAATGCAAGTTTCAAATATTTAATTATTTCATCAGATATTGTCTTTTTTTTCATGCGCATGGTAATACTTAATATAAATATTTTCAGCAAATCTAGTTTGTTGACATAGAATCATACACATGCATTTATGCATTATATAATTCAAATTACATTATTGTTCAATGTAAATCTCTTTTCCCACAGCCTCTAATTCTCCAGAACTAGATTGTCCTTCTATTTCATCCTTCACCTCAAGTTTAGCTATTCTTTGTGATTGTAATTTTCTCAGAATAGCAGGGGAAATACTTGTCTTTCCAGTGGGAAATGTATTTTTCAATAATACCTTGTATAAATCTTTACTTTTTTGTAAATGGAATCCTTTTCTTCTATTGTTTATGCTACAATTTCCAGGAAAACAGTGATTAATTTATGATAGAATAATAATTTGTAAGGTTTTCATATGATTTATCTTTAATTTAAGCATATGTGAAAAAAAGATTCAGTTTAATGTCAATTGCTCAAAAAGATTTTCTCTGAAAACTTTACATAATGAACCCTCTCACATTATTCTCTATCACAGCTAGATTTCCTGCTCTATAGCAATTTCTACATCTGTTTGTTGTCTATCTTCTCCTAATTAGATAATAACAGTCTTGTTAGAATCATTGCTTTTTTTCTCTGCATTACTGAGAACATTTAACCCAGGACATGGTGAATAATAAGCAACTTGGTGCATAAGTGGATTAATGAATGAATGGAAGGAAGGATGGAAAGAATAGATGAACAGATAGGTAAATTAATTAAAAGAAATTAATTGACAGTAAGTGCAACAAGAGACAGTAGTGTGATGTGGTTGCCAAACACTAATAAGAGAATTGTCTTAGAGTAGAAGAATTAATCACTCTTGACAAATTTCATGGGCTAAAATTAGGACCAATAAATAGGGTCCGAAAAGGTATTAACTCAATAACAAATTAACTTTGGAAATAACTTTTAATAGCCAGTGCCAGCTGAACATTATCACCTCCCTGTCAGACTAATCATTATCAAGTCAGAATTTTTAAAAAGTACTTAATTATAAGATTACTGTCTGAATTAGATAACATCCCTCTCAAAAATAGTTTTACCATTTTAATATCCTCTGCTTTCATAAGATTTTTTTTTTTGTCAAAAACACATTTAAAGTAAATTAATACATTTGATACATTTGACACTTAGGAAAAATAAAGGATAACTTAGCAATAAAAAATTATGTCCTAATTTATGTTTCTTAATTTTCTATTTTTGTTTTCTTAAGGCAATCATGTATATTAAATAACCTGGTCTTTTCTCCTTTGCTATTGCCTGTGCTGAAAGGTGAAAAGAAAGTGACATGGATTTTGTTATAGTCCAGATTGTATCTCATGTGAATTCTTTATTGAGCCTTTAAAATATAAATGATAGATAATTGTGTGTTAGCTTTTGTTAATCTCACATCATTGTTTACCTGCTATTAGCAAAAAAGTAAGAGTCTTAAGCTTATTAGGCAGGTGTAAAAGTTGTCTGTCTTTATTGAAATAAATAAAACCAGAAATGGAACAGGAGGCATCACAAGTGATACCACAGAAGTACAAAGGCACATATGAAATGATGAAAAAACTACATCAACAAATTGCATAACCTAGGAGAAGAAGATAATTCCTAGAAACACACAACCTACCATGACTAAAATCACAAAGAAATAGAAAATCTGAGCAGACTAGTTTTGAGTAGGAGATTGAATTGACAATCAAAACTCTCTCAAAAAAGAGAGGCACAGGGCCATATAGATTCACTGAATTCTATTAAACACTTAATTTTCATAAAGCAGTCACTTTTGGATAGTCTTTCTCAAGTTCTTCCAAACTATTGAAGAGAGAGAATTCTTCCAGATTCATTTCACAAAGTCAGTATGGTTCTAATAGCAAATAGCAAAACCATGCAAGGACACAATAAGAAGAGAAAATTATAAGGCAAAATTTTGATGAAAATAAATTCAAAATCCTCAACAATGGTAATAATGGTAAATAAAATAATGGTAAATAAAATTCTCAACAGCATGTTAAAAGGATCATGCATCATGATCAAGTGGGATTTATCCCTAGGATGCAATACAGTACAATATGTACCAATCAACAGATGTAATTCACCATATTAATTGAATGAAGGATAAAAAATATAGGACCATCTCAATAGATGCAAAAAATCATTTGAAAAAATATATCATTTTATGATTAAAAACAAGCTCCCATAAGCACAGTGGTTATGGCACCAGCCACATACACTGAAGTTGGTGGATTCCAACCTGGCCCAGGCCAGCTAACCAACAATGATAACTACAAGAAAAAATACCAGGACATTGTGGCAGGTGCCTGTAGTCCCAGCTACTTGGGAGGCTGAGGCAAGAGAATTGCTTGAGCCCACAAGTTTGAGGTTACTGTGAACTGTGTGAAGCCACTGCACTCTACCAAGGGTGACAAAGTGAGACTCTGTCTCAAAAACAAACAAACAAACAAACAAACAAACAAAAAACTGTCAACAAATTAGATGTAGAAAGAATGTACCTCAACATGATAAAAGCCATATGTAATAAGACCATAGGTAACATTATTGTACTCAGTAGTAAAAACATGAAATATTTTTCTGTAAGGTCAAGAATAAGGCAAAGATACCCACTGTGGCCACTTCTATTCAATATAGTACTAGAATTCTTAGAGCAATCAGATAAGAGAAAAGACATAAAAGACTTATATAAATTAGAAAAAAAAACAAAATTAAATTGTCTCTGTTTGCAGATGATGTATCACATATGTAGAAACCCATGAAGAATCAACCAAAAAAATGTTATAAGTAATAAATGGATTTAATAAAGTTGCAGGATATAAAATCACCATACAAAAATAAATTGTGTTTCTATACGTTAATGATAAGTTATTTGAAAAATGAATCTGGAAAATAAACCCATTCACAATAGTATCAACAAAAATACATAGAAATAAATTTAACCACAAAGATAGAGAGGTCTGTTCTCTGATAAGTAAAACATTAATGAAAAAATTGAAGAAGATACAAGTAAATCGATATAGATTTATCCCATGTTCATAGATGAGAAAAATTAATATTGGCAAATGTCTGGTATAACCCATATAAATACACAGACTCATTGCATTGCTTAACAAGATTGCAATAGCATTATTCACATGAATATCAAACACAATTCTCAAATTTGTATGGAACCACAGAAGACCCCAAATACCTGAAGCAATCTTGTGTAAGAAAAACAAAGCTGGAGGCATCACAGTTTTAAATTTCATCTTATATTGCCAATCTACAGTAATCAAAACAAAGGGACGGGGATGAAGTAAAATTAGTAATAGGTGTAAACATACAGTTAGAGAAAAGAAATAAATTCTAAGGTTTGATAGATGACTAGGAAGACTATACTTAGCAACAATATTATATGTATTTCAAAGGAACTGGAAGGGAGGACTTAAAATTATGCCAACACATAACAATGACAAATACTCAAGGTGATGGGTACCCCAAATACTTTGACTTCATCATTACATATTCATACATGTAAAAAGCATTGACATGTACTCCAAAAGTTTGAAAATTATTATATATCAATAAAAGAGGAGGGAAAGAAGAGAATAGGGGCAATTTTAGAAAAGAGGTAAATACGGGCCCAAGTTTTGACATGCTAAGTATAAGGTTCTGTGAGACAACAGAAAAGAGAGGTTCTAGAGCATCTGAAATGCATATTTAGAGCTCAAGAGAGGATTCCAGGGTAGAGATGTATAATGAGACTCCTAACTTCCCTACATAACACTTATTCATTGTGTGAAATTCATTCAACAAAATTGAATATTTACATGGTAGGCAGAGCTCTTGGAAATAGGGATATAAGAATAATACGTTATATGAGATATGTCTGTGCTTTCTGAAATTTTTAAGTAACTGTTTTATGAATTTTAAACAATCCATGCATACATATACTTTACAAATTCAAAGTGTATAAAGAATACACATTTGAAAAATCAAAAGACAGCAAGTGTTGGTAAATATGTGGAGAAAAGCGAAACCTTATACACCACTGGTGGCAATGTAAGTTCACATAGCCATTATTAAACCTAGTATGGAGGGTTCCCCCCAAATAAAAAAAAGTAGAACTACCATATGACTCCCCCTCATCCACTTGTGGGTATGTATCTAAAGGAAATCAACTCATTGTCCCCAAAAGGTATCCGTTCTTCCATGTTCATTGCAGCCTTTTTCACAATAGCCAAAATATGGAAATCACAAATATTCGTAGAAAGATGATGGATTAATAAAACGTGGCAAATTCATATATACAATGGAATATTATTCAGCTTTGAAGAAAAAAGAATCCTGCCATTTGTGACAACATAGATCAACTTTGAAGACATGCTAAGTGATAGACAAATAACTCCATGGTCTCACTTACATGTGGGATCTAAAAAAGTTGAACTCATAGAAATAGACTAGAAGGGGTTACCAGGGGTTGGGATGGGAAAGTGAGAAATGGTCAAAAAGTACAAACTTTCAGTTAGTTATAAGATGCATTGTGTATATTGTAGAGATATAATGTGCAACATGGTGGCTATAGTTAATAAAGTATTTTATTCTTGAAACATGCTAAAAGAGTATAGATTAAGTATTCTCAACACACACAAAAATAGGAACTGTGAGGTGACGGATTAGCTTGATTGTGATAATTTTACAACATGTATGTATATAAAAAGCATTTTGTATAATTTACAAATTTATAAGTTTTATCAATTGTCCCTTGATAAAGATTGAAAAAATTTTAAATAAAAGATGTCTGTCTCTAGTACGCATCATTTAAGTTTGTAATTGAAATAAGCTGTTACATTGTTTGAATCTATTTTATTATGAATTGAGATTAAATTAGATGAAATCTGAAAATTAAATGAATAAATGCATATTTTGGACCAACGTCAATGAAAGAAGCCTTCATTTGTGACTTGCTGCCTCCCTAAAATATTGATTTAGTAATAGTTAACTTTTATGAATATTTATTATGTATCAGTCACATGCTAAGTACTTTTTTATACATCATCACATTCAGTTTTCACAGCTGCGCTATGAAGTAGGTAGGTCTAAGCTGAGGCTTAGATAAGCTAAATAATTTGCCCAAGGTCACACACATTATAAGAAGAAAAACTAACCCCTAGTTTTCCTCACCTCAGAGCTCTTCTCTTAACGTCTTCACTATATTGCCACACTTCCTATCATCCAGGCACTGTATTAAGTATTCTACTTGAATCATCCCATTTAATGATCATATAAACTGTGTGACATAAGTGTTATTGTTAAGCAAATTTTACAGCTGTGGAAACTGAAGGTTTGACAAGCTTCAAAAATTAGTTATAAGTGAAGATTGTCACTTAAGTTTGTCTGAATACAGAGCTCACTTTTCTTCCACTCAGCAACTATGTGGCTTTTCTTGTTTGGCTCATCAATGTTAACAAAGTGAGCATTAGTTTTTATGAACAGTTTGAAAGGACTTGAAAAAATGTCTTTTGCTAGTTTGTCATGATATTGTAAATATCCCAAATTAGCAGTATTGCTTATGGGCCACCTCAAGGAAACTTGTGTTTAACTTTTATCTGGTTTTACTAATATCTAGCAGGAATCTATTTTAATTGAAATTCTCAATAATATAGTCCCTGTCAGAAAGTATAGTAGAAACTACTGTATCCCTTAGATCCCCTTTAGAAATGAAGGAGTTATTCCTTAGCTGCTAGTCGGGGGAGAACAATATCTCATTCAAAGGACAACTCATGACAGGACTAATTCAAAGGACTAATTGACAAAGGGTGTAAAGGCCTCTTGCCCCACCCTGCACCAATTCTGAAAGCCCATCTCATAGGGACTTGCTGAGATCTTTGTTAGAACTATGTGACAGCTCAATTTCAACTTCCTTCTATCTAACCTTGTTTCCTTCTACTACTGTCCACAAGTTGATCATAACTCGTGGAAAACATTCTTCTATATACTTACTACATACCTAACTCAATCTCTGAGTTTACTTGCTGTAGAACCTAATTTTGAGAGTATAGGCTGGGACATGACATAGCAAGAGAAAACATGGGAAATGAGAAGGAAGACTCTAGGGAAAGTCAGGAGTTGGATACCCACAACATAACTAGTTAATGAGGCATCAAGAAATTGGTGGATTAGGGAAGGACAATTGTATAGTTCCCAGCTTTTGTGAGAGCTGATCTTGACTGACTGAAGTAAGGTGTAAACATATAATTACATAATGTCAATTCCATCAAATATTTCCACACAAACACAAATACATATTATGTGTTTTATATATATGTGTGAATATACATATAGATACAGTATATACACATGTATATATATATATACACACACACATTCATTCACAGACATATGTATTAATACATATACAAGAGGTACCAAAAGTGTATACACATTTTAAGAGACCTTGCTGGATGTAAAATTAATCATTCCAAAAAAGTGCATGAATTGTAGGCAAAATGAAGGTGTGTAGCATGTCTAGGTGTACTTGACCAGTAACTGTACCTTCAATTCAACTTCAAAAAGTAAAACATAGATAACATCTGTCTTGAAACGGTGTATACTTTTTTCTGTGTGTGTGTGTCTGTGTGTGTATGTATATAGCATATTTTATTTGTATCCATGTGTCAGAATAGCCACATGATTGATATATCACTTTTCTATCAGGTATTTTATTTTGGCATCATGTTGTAAACCTCAGAAAAGGGAAGCTTTTGGAAAAATAATTATGTTTTATTTTGCCAAAAGGCCATGTCAGCAGCACTCAGTAAAAATGCAGGGTAAGGCAAAGAATATGAAAATTGCAATGTGCTAACAAATGTAAAATCTTCCATTGTCAACAATTTAGGATGCTCCAGTACTCTTCCAAGCACTTCCTAATTATTTTTTTGCTTTTCCTCTTCAATTCTGAGACCAGTCAGTCCTGAGGACAGACAGAAAGCAAAACCAGAAACAAAGAACAGGATTTCCTGTCCTTCGGGAAAATTTTCATAAAGCTAAAGCTTTATGGAACATCAGATCATGATATGTGCTTTCCTTTCTCACTTTGTGTAAGCTCAATGGGTTAGCAGAAGATCTCACTGAGCTAAAATCAAGATATCTGCAGGTTTGTGTTCCTTTCTGGAGGCTCAAAGGGAGTATCTGGTATTTTTTATTTGTGTGAGCTGTCTCACTCTGTTGCCCAGACTAGACTGCAGTGGCATGATCATAGCTCACTGCTTCCTTGAACTCCTGGGCTCAAGCAATCCTCCCAGCTCAGTCCCCAAAGTAGCAAGGACTATAGGTACACACCACCATGCTTGGCTAATTATTAAAAAAACTGTAGAGATAGAGACTTGATATGTTGCCCTAGGCTGTTCTGAAATTCCTGACCTCAAGTTATCCTCCCAAAGTGCTAGGATTACATACAAGCTTGAGCCAACATGCCTGGTCTGAGTATTTGTTGTTTTGTCTTTTCTAGCATCTAAAGGTTGCTAACATTCCTTAACTAATGGCCTCATTCCTTTTTCAAGGCCAGCAATGATTGTTCAAATCTTTCTCACTGAAAGATCTGAACTCTGAGGTTCCTCTTTTGCCTTGTCCTTTCACATTTAAGGGTTTTTATACTGGGCCCAATCAGATAACCTAGGATAATCTCTTCATCTTAAAATGACAAATTAATTAGCAACCTTAATTCCATATGATACCTTAATTCCCTGTGCCATGTAAATTAACAGTTTATTCACTGTTTAGGGGATTCAGGCACGAATATTGTTGAGAGATCATTATTTTGTCTATCATATGCATTGAACCTGACCTTCTCTCAGTGGAATTACATGGAAGAGATTGCTTTTCTAAAAGTTTGGCAAGTATATTTAGAACAGGGGAACATTATTGAAGATTACTGGATTTTTGTTTTGTTGTTTTGCTTTAGCTTGATTTTTCCAAATAGAGGATTTCCTGGGTAAGAGGAAGAAAAGATCAATCTCATCATTGCCTCGCAGCATGCCATACAAATATTAGCATTTTTATGTGTGCCATTATGTAAAGATGGGTGGGAAACACTGCCATAATCTAACTCTGGTGCCACATGTGTGTCCATGTGCCACAGACTGAAAAACCTTTCCCTCTGTAAATGCCTGTGGTGTTCTGCAAATTGTCCAAATGCTGTCTCATTTGCTTTGCTAATTCTTTCCAATATTTTAAGTATCATATTCCCATCTACAACACAGTTTGTTCAATAAATGAGTAACTTTTAACTTTTATTTTATTACTGATACCCTAGATTAAAATCTGAATAAATAGCCCATGAGGATAACACAGAACCATTTGTTTTCTTTACTATATTTGAAGAATTGCAAAAATTTCTTCTATGATGAGAGAGTATGTAAGAATTCATTCACTCTTAAGGCTCTGAGGCCTGACACTTGTATGTGATAAAGCATCTGAATTGAAGACTTCTTGTCTTCAATTACTACTTAAGCTAGAAATACTAATCCCAAGTATTTCAATAAGGAAGCTTGAGGCGCCTTCCTTCCTTATTAGTTCAATGTGGGAAATTGCTCTAATCCAGTCTTTTCATCCAATCTTATTCCCCTCATATTTGTTACTATAATCTGTATGGTGGGTAACTAACAATTAGATTTCAGTATATAATGCTATTCTGTTGAAGATGTGTTCATTGGGCATCCTTGGTAGATTTACAAGAAATAGCTAAATATTAAATATTTACCAAATCCTTAGAATAGCCTTTGTGCTATGCATCCTTTGGGAGGCAGAATTTAAAAAATCTGGGAGTCATATGGGTATCATCCAATCTAGGTTAGTTTAGAAGTTAGTTATGTGTGTGTTGTGAGACTGTTGAAGATTCAATCCATATATTAACCACTTAGTTAAATGGAAAATGATATTTATAATCATCATTTTATTGATCACTAACTATAGTACAGACACTGGGCTAAGCATTTTACATACATTAATGTATTTAATTTTTTCAACTATATGTGCTGAATGAGTTGGATGCTATTATTATACCCATTAACAGTTAAACTGATATTCAGAGAAGTTCAGTAAGTTGTCCAAGGCCACATAGCTAATAAGTGGCAGAATCATACTTTAAGTTGTGATTTGTTTGAACTTGTCTTAAAATATTTTCCTCTGAAAACAGAGCCTGTGAAAAAAATTGGATTGAGATCTTTTATTTGGTATCTGACCCAGAGAGCATAGTGAGAAGAGGGAGACTAAGATAAGAAAGAAAAAATAATATAAGAGTACATCTTTTTTATTAAATCATAGCTGTGTACATTAATGCGATCATTGGGTACAATGTGCTGGTTTTGTATACAATCTGAAATATTTACATCAAACAGGTTAACAGTGCCTTCATGGCATTTTCTTAGTTATTGTTTTAAGAGTACATTTTTAAGTCAATACTATGAGCAACAGGGACTCAACTTTATTGTGACCTCCTATGAAGCATACAAAATACCTCCTAGAATAATCTACCTGAAAAGATAGCTAGAAAATGTCTTCAGTGATTCTCATTCTCCAATAGTTGCAAATAGTCTCTGGAAACATTAATTGAACTACACTTCTGGGCTGCAATTTTCAAGGACCAAGCTGGCTCCAGAGGCAAGAGAAGAGGGCCTTGGGCAGAAAGCAGAAAAATCTCAAGCTGTACAGACTTAAGGTAGAACAGGCTGCCTGTAGGTAGTGGTCTGAGCTCCTATTTATTTGTTCACTGCAAAAGCAGCTGAAATCAAAGGTGGGCCAAGAGGATGTAGCATGGGACAAGAGAGTTGTCTGTTATAGAACTGTAAAACTTGTGCTCCAATCCATAATTCTATTTAGAAACAAACTATTCTCATTGGCAAAAGTTTTACCCTGCATGTTTTCTGATACTTTGCCAATATATTAATTCTATCTTTCAACAAATGTTGAGTTCCTACTATGTTCCAAATGCTTTGCAATATCCTGACAATCTAAAAGTCTTGTTATCAAAGAAATGTTCATTTCAGTGATTATCTGACAAGAAAGTGTACATGACTCAGTGCCAAATAACAACTGTGACAGAACAAAGGAACTAAAATAATTACTCCGATTCCATGTGTCTTATGTGCATGTACGTATGTGTTTGTATGTGTGTGTGAGTGATGTATACTAGTCTATAACGACTCTTTTGTTTTCAGATTGCAAATGAGAAACTGATGAAGGCAAGTGACAGCACTTGCCTTCACCTTTCATAACCTTGGACTCTTCTTGAACAAAGCTATTAAAGCTAGGCCTTTGAATAGCCTGTCTCATACTCACAGAACTAAGACCCTGTCTGATTTTCTGACAATGATCAAATGTTCAAACTATTAATATATATGATTGAGGGATGGGTGTGTGTGTAAACATTCTTGCATGAGTGTCTGTATTTCAAATGATAAAAGACAGACCTGAGCTAGATGTGCTTGAAACACTTAAACTGCTATTCACAGTATATTTTATTATTCAGTGTTCAATAGGGATATTGAGCAATGTGGCATTGGCATTAGTTTGAAATGCTGTCTCAAAGCCTCATCAACCTGCTGTGCTCTTCCATGTAAGCAGAGTAATTGGTTGTGTGATTTGTAGAATGCTGAAGAAGAATCCCTCTTCCACTGTAATCTAAGTATTGCACTATCTTAAAACTCACCTTTAACAATGCCTTCTTTTCCTGCCAGTTTTCTTTGGGATGGTGGTGCTTAAGTCTCTAATATGACTTGGTTTGGTAAGAGAGATGAAGTAAGGAATATAGATTATGGATTTGTTTATGCTAATGGTGCCATTTTACTAGAAAATTATTAGGCAACTTGCTTATTTTTTCTAGAAAGACTGAGGTTTGTAATCTTTGAAAACAAGGTTGATTATGCCTACTTTTCAAAGGTAATGAGAAATTAATGAAATGTATGTGAAAGTGCACACCAGCATACCTATGCACTAAATGCCTAATAAAAGTTAGCATTTTCTTTCCTTCATTCTATGAAAGAAAGACAGCAAGTAGTGTATTTATTCCAGAAAGAGATTAACAAGCCCAGAAAGACATGATTACTGTAGCACTGAGGGCTAACCCTACCTTTTAGCTATTGGTAATGAGGATCAGGGTTGGAGAGAGAGTTAGATGTTTATGAAAAACATAGACTCAAAGCCCTTTGATATTTTCTGCCTATTGCTCTTTTCTCTCTAGGCTCTGTGCCTCAGTTTCTTTATCATCATGATGGGGAGCCTGTTATTTCAATTTCAGTTTTATATAGCATCAGGGCAGTGCCTGTGACTCAAAGGAGTAGGGCGCAGGCCCCATATGCCGGAGGTGGTGGTTCAAACCCAGCCCCAGCCAAAAACTGCCAAAAGAAAAAAAAGTTTTGTATAGCAGGGTAAAGATGAACTAACCAGCTGGAAGTCCCATATAAACTGAAGACAGGGTACAAGTATATCCAAGGAAAACAACCAGCAGCTCAGCAGCAGGTTATGGCCCTCCGTTTCCCCCAACATTGGCTTTTTCTCTGAAGCCCGGAGATGTGTTTTCATTTAAGAAAAGGTCAGGAAATAAAGCTTCAAAATTTTGGTCAGCCAGCTCCAATTAACTCTCAAGAACCAGACACTCTGCTCCTTATTATGCTGAGCACTCATCAGAGTTCTCGAAGGTGAGGACATAGTAATACACTTGACAGACTACTCTGATTCAGTTCAGACTTGCAATAGAAAGATAAGGGCAACAGAAACAACATGAATTAATTTTAGCCATCAGGGGTGAAGGGATCTTTATAAACAAAAAGAAGGAACCCCATTATTTAAAAAAGAGGCTGATACAATATGATGGCCTAAACTATTGAATTTTTTATTAGAGTGTATTCATGTATTATAAAACATGAAACAAATCATAAGTAATTTAGGAAGAAAATAGAGATTTATTGCTAGGCATAGCAGTGTCTACTGGTAGGAACCAAAACAGGAAATAGCTATGATTATCTATTAAAATTCTTTTTGAAATAAAAGGCTTTTCAATTTTGGATATGATTGAGCAGATATTAAAAATAGTGGATTGGGAATTAGGATTTGTATAATTCAGGTGCTAATCCTTGATCTGCTTATAAATAATTACATGTCTTTGAGCAAATAAATTAACTTATATATGCAAAGTAAAGGTACTTAGAACAGAAGGCCTGTGAAATTTTTTTACATCCAGCACTCTATAGTTCTCTCTCAGTGAAGGAAATTACAGGTCAACGTGAGATTTTTATATGCACTTACAATACATTATTAAGATTTCCAGAGCTAAAATGAACCCTAGAGTATATATTTAATATATATTATATACTTCATTGCCTTTAAAATATAATCAAAGAGGTTTGCAATATTATTTTCAAAAGAGGGCAAATACAATTTTAAAAGGAAAGTATAGAAACCATTAGAACAGTGGTTCTCAGCCTTCCTAATGCTGCGAGCCTTTAACATAGTTCCTGTGGGTCTTGACCCACAGGTTGAGAACCACTACATTAGAATAAAGAAAGATACAAAATCCAGAACCTATAGATGAGTTAATACCACAGTTAGAACAAGAAATTTGGTGAACTCCTTAGCAGCCAAGAAATAAGGAATAATGAATCATATTATACAGATATTTATCTCAGTACATAAAATAAAAACAAATTCTGTCTTGAGAAAGTAATGTTTTTAGATCTTAAAATTAAAATTCCATAAGGAACTCACTGCCCGGATCCTTACATAAGGAACTATTGGTAACATCACACAATGAGCAATCTTTTTAAAAAAAGTCTTGAAAAACATATAGAAGTGTTTTTATCTTCATTTTCTAACCCCAAATTTAAGAAGAATTATAAAAACCAATAGATGTTAAGATAGATCTAGAAGTGGAGACAGAATTATCTAAGATAGAGAATATATTGGCTAGCATGAATTAAAAGTTCACAGGTAGGTCCAGTGCTTCAAATAACATCCTCAGCACTAAATCCTCTCTTCATCTGCATTGGCTTCATTCCCAGGCAAGGGTATCCACTGGAAATTATAGGCTCACATTCACTATATAGTGTATAGTCAGTGATTCCAGAAATGATAACTTCATTCCCAAGCATCTAGCCAAAGTCTGAAACATGAGTTTCATTGGTCAAACTTAGATTACATGCTCTTCACTGAACCAATCACTGCAGGCAGGCTAAGGAAATACTGTCATTAACCAGCCATGAATCAGTTGAATCAGTGTTCATTCTTGAAATAAGGGAGTAGAATTAATCCCTTGAAACCACAGGGATTAAGAATGATAAATTGGGGCGATATGAAGTTAGGTGGGGGGAGAAGGTGCTTCACCAAAAGCTATTGATGTGGGGACAGAGGAAAAAAAAAACTGTTAGGTATCAATTACAATTAATTCACATTCACAGGGTTGCTTAATGGGTATTGAATTACGATGGAAAATTAATTTAACTGAAATGATCAAAGTATCAAGATAGAATCTATTCATATATTGATTTTATCATAGGAATACCCTTGCCAATTGTATGAGAGTTTTCGTATTTCCATGGCAAAGTTCCCTGTTCTCTAGAAAGTTAGTATTTCTCTGCAGCACTAAATGGTTTTTATGCTTCTTGACTGCTAAACATCTCCTTAAATGACAGTCATCCATTAGACATATTTATATATTCCAACAATTCATATACTCCTCCTGTTCTGGGAGTCTTATCTTTGGGAGACTGTAGATTTTTCTGATCTATTTTGATTTTTGCTTAATTTTGAGAGGACTTTTTACTTCATAAATATCATATTTCTAAAACACTTTTAATTTGGCAGTGATAGGCAATCAAAACATAAGAATATTGTTCAAATATCTATGGAACAAGGAAAGAAGATATGATAAATGATGGAGCTCATATTATCTCTCCCAGAATTTTTCTACTTTCTTTGTAACCTCTGTTGTTGTTTAACGATACTACTATTTTTCGAATAGAGGCTTAGTCACAATAGTTAATTCTTTACTGCATTTTGTTCTTAAGATAATATCAGGTACCAAATCCTATTGGTTTCATCTCTGAAATATCTCTTATATATCTTTCTATTTTCTCCCATCCATGGCCACTACACTCATTCTGCCCCTCATTTCTCATTCCCTTAACAATAGCAATATACCCTTCAAAAGAGAGTTCCTTATTTCTAGTCTATACTATATTCTGTTGCCAGATCTGATTGTGCCATATTGCTTAAAACTTGATAGTGTCTTTCAATGTTTTTTAAAGTGCATACTCCTGACCCTTTTATGTATGGTCTCTATGAGATTTGAAAAACTGAACTACACACACATATATATATGTGTATATATATATATATATATAGAAAAACTGAACTACACACACACACACACACATATACATATGTTTCTGTGTTTTCCAAGACAGAATCTCACTTTTTTGGCCATGCTAGAATGCAGTGGTGTCAGCATAGTTCACTGCAACCTCAATCTCCTGCACTCCAGTGATCCTCTCACCTCAGCTTCCCAAAGTGCTAGGATTATAGGCATGAGCCACCGTGCATAGTTGAATTACTCATATTTTTTTTCATAAATTTCTTATGTTCCTTTGCCTCTATACATTTGCTCTGCTCTACACTTGGAATGCCTTTATTTCCCACCACAGCGTATCTAGATTCTACCTATATATCAATGTCTAATTAAAATTCTACTTTCTCCATGGAGCCATCCTTGATTTTCCCAGCCAGAAGCTATCTTCTGTCCACTAATTTCCATGGAATTTCTTTATTTTACACATTATTTCCTAGTTTATAATTACGTAAGTATATATCGTGTCAATTTCTTACACAATATCTATATTAGTTCATTTGTTCTTCATCCTCCAACAGAGAATTCAGAGTAGCAACTAAACTAATGTTATTTTTCTGAATGAAATTTTAACTTGGAATGAATGTGTATATATACCTTGATGTCTGGTATTCTTATATTAGTCATGAATTTAATAGCATGAAAAAGAATATAGTTAATGTTATTCCTTGCATGTTTTTTCAAATGTCTATTGTCTTCAATAAGCTTAAGAAAAAGATAAGGTTGCATATAGTTCTTGATTAAACTCAGATAAATGACTAAAAATCCCATATCTTTCCTGTTGATCGATGAAAAATTCATATGGCATTGGTAAAATATACATGACAACAAAATTGACCCTTGTATATAGAATAGAATACTCTTGTTTATATTCTTGCTCCAAAGGGGACCATTCCATACCTGAATGAGGGTAGGCTATAGGGCTACCTCTAGATAAAGCAAAATGTTTGATCCAAAAAGGTTTTGAATTCACATAAGCTGTTAGATAAATGCTCGGATAAAATCAGAGTTATGTGATGTGAATCATGGAAGGAGATGCCATTGACCTTATGCTTTTCCAAATACCATTTCTTAGTCAAAAGAAAAACTACAGAATATGGCTTCTGGCTCTGCGCCTGTAACTCAAGCAGCTAGGGCACCAGTCACATACACTGGAGCTGGCAGGTTCGAATCTAGCTTTGGCCCTACAAACAATAATGACAACTACAACCAAAAAATAGCTGGGCATTGTGGTGGGCGCCTGTAGTCTCAGCTACTTGTGAGGCTGAAGCAAGAGAATCACTTAAGCTCAAGAGTTTGAGGTTGCTGTAAGCTGTGATGCCACAGCACTCTAGGCACTCTACCAAGGCAACAGCTTCAGACTCTGTCTCAAAAACAAAAAAACAAACAAACAAAAAACATGGCTTCTATGGAACATATGATTCAGAATAAAACTGACTCGGGATATAGTTAACAAATACACTTTTCTATGAATGACAGATTTCTTCTGTGTGACTGTGTTCATACTTCCATACTTTTTTGTCAGTATACGAGATAATTTATGAAGTTAATTATATTTAGAAAATGTCCTAATGTGTTAAAATAGTATTAAGTAACAGATTCTGTTTCAGTACCAATGGTCAATTCCAAGATGAGTGGGATGTGATATTTGTTTTGAAATTTATTGAGTGAGAAAAATTTTATGAAGATGACATAACAGGATGCATAATGGGATGAGGGTAAGAGAGGGAGATTTTAAAATAGAAAAAATCAGCACTATGATGGTGTAGAAAAATTGTTTCTAACTAATTGTCAGTGGTATGCTTGATTTTTCAGTGTGTAACACAGATCAGAGGCCTATTCATCAAATGCTTCTATATCATATGATTTTATCATTACATATGTCACATATTTTTATAATAAAATATGTTATTAATACTTATTACAAGAGCTTTGTATACATATTACATGACAATCAGAAAATAGAAACTAAAGACATTGTCCCCTAAGAAAACCCTCATAATTCCTTTTATGCAGCAGAAGCTAAATCATATTACATTTTTATTTTATATTTATTTGTATATGTATATACAAATCAGAAATCATATCACAAATTGTGTGCTATTTTGTGACCTTGTTTTTTAGCTTACTTAAGACTATTTAGAGTTTTTGTTTAACACATTAAGTTACTATATTAGTATTCCCATTTCTGATCAGGAACATCTGATGCTTAATAGAGAAATTCTCAGTCCTTTGCACAAGGTTTTATTTTATCTTTATTATTTCTCTTTTGCACTTTCTGCCTGGGCTGGTTCTGCACCCTTTATGGATTTGAGGATATCATTTGTGTTTTCATCATCATTACCATCACTGATAATTATTAAAAATTGCTACATACCAACTACTGCTAAAACTTTCACACACACCCTTTTTTAATACTTTAAAAGTAGCTATAGTCACTATAGTTAGTCCATTTCATAAATAAAGAAAATGTTTCCAGAAAACCTTATCCTATATACCTGATTTATAATAGGAGATACATCTTACTGTCTAGGTTCACCACTGTTGAAATGGTTTATTTCTATTGCAAAAAGGCAATGATTGCATTTTTACTTCAAGCTAAGTTGATTTCAAAGTAATAGCACTGAGTGTAGAAAAAGTCATTTCAACATGAGGCACATTCCATAGTGATGATAAATATCTTTATGCAACTTTAATTGAAAGATGAAGATTATACAATCACAAATGATGCATATGTAAAGCATAGGCATATAGTAGTTAAGATCATGTACTCTAAATCTAGACATACTGGGTTTAAATCACCAATTTAAATCTGAATCTATCAACAATTAGCTATGTGACCTTAGACCAATTACTTAACCTCCATCTTTATCAATTTTCTCATATGTGAAATGGGATGATAAGAGTATCTACCTCACAGCGTTGTTGTAAACATTTAATGAATTGGTACCTGTAAAGCACTTGGAATGGTTCTGATATATTTTAAAAGCTATGAGCTTACAATTATAAACCTTTTGGAAATATGAAGAGAAATAGAAAGAGAATATTTCTACTGATAAATCTCAGTCATTGAGAAAGCCAGTAGGTAATAAATAAGAATATTATGTTTGAAATAACACAATCACTCTGATATAATTAGACAAATGTTAAATTTTATATTCTGCAAACTCAGATGTCTTTTTAATGTAAGCAACTGTAGCAAGCAAAATGGATTCACAAAAAAAGTTCATAACCTAATCCTTGGATGCTGTCAATATGTTATGTTCCTTGGTAAGAGAGTACAGATAAAAGTAGGTATGAACTTTAAAATAAAGAAATTATCGTGTATTATCCCAGTGTGCTCAACCCAGTCACATGAACCCTTGAAAGCAGTGACATTCTCTGGGTGTTGTCAGAGAGCTGTGGTAGAGGAGCCAGAAAGATCGATAGAAATCAGAAAGATTTGAAGGATGGAAAGACTTGATTGCTCCATTGCTAATTTAGAGATGGAAGAGGCCATGTGACAAGAATGACAATAAGCAAGGAAATGGGGACCTCAATCTTACAAATCCAAAGAACTGAATTCTGACAACAATCTTAATGATCCAGGAAGCTGATTCTTCCTAGAATTCCCGAATAAGAGCTCAGCCTGACAAACATTAAACACCATGACACCCTAAACAGAGAACTACCTGAGCTTCCTGTGCTTAGATCCTGATGCATTGAAACTGTGAAATAATAAATTGGTGTGTGAAGTGGCTAAATGTGTGATAATTTGTTATACAGAAATAGTAACCATGTTACTTTTATCAAAACTGAGTAGATTATAAGCAAGCTTCAATGAATTCACCTGAATACAAACATTATAAATCAAATTCGTACTACCACAAAGTAATAAAAGTAAAAATGGATTTAAATGAAAATGCAGAAAACCCAGTTGCTTAAAAATGTTAATACACATAATGAGGCCTGACACGGGTAGCTCATGGCCCACCATGTGAGTAATTCTAGCACCCTGGGAGATGAAAGTAGGAAGATTGCTTGAGGCTAGGACTGAGACTAGCCCGAGAAATAAATACAGTAAGACTCAGTCTCTACAAAAATAAAAAATAAAAATAAAATAGCCAGGTATAGTGGTTTATTCCTATATACCAAGATATTCAGGAGGCTGAAGCAGGAGGATCACTTGAGCCAAGGAGTTTGAGATTCCAATGAACTATCATTATACCACTACACTATAGCCCAGGTGACAGAGTTAGATTCTGTCTAAAAAACTGAAAAAAAAAATAGATTTTGTTCCAGGGATGTTCAGTTTTAGGAAATCGAATGACATTCACAAAAGTAATAATGGTTCTGAAAAGAAAAATAAAACATATGATGACATTGACAGATGCCAAAATTGTAAACATTCAGTATCCAATGTAATTTATTATGGCAGCTCTCTACTTTAGTGAAGTGATTAAGCATGAGATGTGGCATTAAACAGTCTTCCATTTACTAGCTACTAGTATGACTTTCGTCAATTTGCTCATACTCTCTGAATATTAGTTTCATTATCTGTATAATGGAAGAGTAATACCTCATAATGAAATAATGTATGTTCCTGTCATATAGTAAATTCTTTTTATTTTATTTTTTATTTTATTTTATTTATTTATTTATTTATTTATTTATTTATTTATTTATTTTTGAGACAGAGTTTCACTATGTCACCCTCGGTAGAGTGCTGTCGCGTCACAGCTCACAGCAACATCAAACTCTTGTGCTTAAGCGATTCTCTTGCCTCAACCTCTCAAGTAGCTGGGACTACAGGCACCCACCAAAACACCTGGCTGTTATTTTTATGTGTGTGTGGTTGTAGTTGTTGTTTGGCAGGCCCGGGCTGGATACGAACCTGCCAGCTCCGGTGTATGTGGCTGGCCACCAAGCTATAGGCACCAAGCCCAGTAACTTCTTAATAAATAGTAATTTCTGGATTGTTGTCTAATTTCTTACAGAATCAAATGTTTATATATGTAAAAGTAAAGGAAATGTAAATTGAAATATATATTAATGGAAATATGTTTTGAGGAAGATTCTTACAAGCATGGTAAAGAAATTAGAAATCATAAAGATAAAATAGTACATTTGATCTATAAAAAATTTTTGTGTGGTAAAAATTGAATTACTATAATTAAAGTTGAATCAGAGCAACAAAATTAGGGAAAGAATATACAATATCTATGCCAACATAACAAATGTTATGGGAATTATAATATCCAGTGAAAGGGAGTTAGTTATAACACATCCTCACAAAATTTAATTATTTGATCTGATGATAAACATTTGTTTGAATTTTGAGTTTTCGATCATTAGTTATGTGTGCTGAATATGTATGGTCTCTTGGTTTTATTATTAATTTTTTTTGCAAATATTTGTTACCAATGAGTGGCCCTGTATTTGTAGAAGCCTTGAAATGGAGATGAAGCAATTGAAACATGAGCCTTGTTTGCTACATGACATTATTTCTATTTGCAGAGGGATGGTGTTATGTCTGTGTTTGGCTAATGTCTTCATTAATGACTTTGAAAAGAAGTTAAATGGCATGTTAATTAAATTTGAAGTGATAGCAAAGGAGAAAGTGTTGTGAACATCATTGAGATTCCAAACAATAACCTCTCTGGGAGAGGTTAAGGATATAAGCAGACAAGAAAGCCAGATTTAACCTATCAAGTAGAAGCAATCATGTAGGGAAAATGATCAAAAATAAGATATTTTAGTCTAAGGAGGGTACAGACTGAAAATCAGCCATGCTGCAAGCATTTGGCAGTCACTAGAATAGAATTAGTCTAAATAAAATTTTCAAGCAATGAAAAGACTCACACTGAATTTCTAAGTTCTCTCTAAAAATGCATTTTACTTTGAAATGTTCTAAGGGTTGGTGTAAACCTCAAAAGAAAAAAAAAACCCACAGGCTTTATAGCTAGATCTTGTGATCAGAAAAAAAGTTTTATATTCATGACTGAGGTAAGCAAAAATCTATCTCTACACCATGGTTGAAATTAATTATGTAAAGAAAACTTGATCAGCAGTACCGCACCTTACAGAGTGTTTTGGGAAAAAGTAAATAATGGGATTAGTCTACCTTTTAAAGTCAATGATTCTTAAGGATCTCTTGCTTTGGAAACATCCAGAACTTTTTTAAAATGCAGGTTTCTGGGTTCTAGCATAGACCTACTGAAATAGAGTGCCTGGATGCAGTTACATGGAATCTAAATTTTTAATTTTCTATCACACTCCAAAGGTAAAGACCTGTATTTTAGTCAGTGTCACATTCACTCAACATTACAAATTTGATATTTAAGAAGCCGTGATGTTGAGATAGGGAAGTCACTAGAAATAAGTATATACCTTGTTGTAATACAACACAGTCATATTTTCATTCCTAGATCAGTCTTCTGTTACTCGGTGAACCATAATTTGGGTGAATCATAGTTTTGTAACCAACAGAATTCAGGGCCAGATCCTGGACTAAGAAAAATTCCACTAAGGCCTTATTGACCTAATGAAAACTGCCCTGAAACTATCAGCCAGCTTTCTCCTTTTCATGACTACAGCTGCCCGTACTGCCATATTACCTATTTTCTTTAGTAAAAGACAAATAGATTTAAGTAAATAAGAAAAGGCAGAGATAGCTTGATGAGGATTGATTCCATTTAGAATTTTTTTTGTACCTGCAACCTGATTGTAACCTCGAGAAGACTCTTATACACAAACTTAGAGGCCACAGTGGAAAATTTACTTCTGGGAGTAGATCATCAAAAAGAGCATGCTGAGTCCAGATGCAGAGGAAATTAGAACCTTTGTTTGTTCTCTCTTTGAGGACAATTGTGCCCTCTGTGAAAATTACATGGCCTCTCTTTACACAGTTTGAGGAGGGAGAAGCTCATTAACAAAACAAGGGAACTTTTTGGAGCACACAATCAGAAGGAGGAGATGGGAAAATAATTGAGTTTGAAAACTGCTGAGTCGTTGGAATTGATTGTATAAAGGGGCAAATAGGAGGGAGAGGAAAAATTTCTTACCTGTGCTAAGTTAAGAGTGCAGATGGAACTCACTGAAATAGTGACTAGCAGATGATGGATTCTCCCTCAGGTTTCCCATTTGAATTTTTTTTCACATGATCCCGAAGCTCTTTCTGTATTCTTCCTTCTTTCTTTCCTTCCTTTTACAACTAAACTTCTTTTTATAAATTGACATTCTATGGTTACCACTCAGAGCTTCCTTAACCTCTTAATCCCTACTTTAACAACATTTAATCTATTATTTCTTCTCACCATACTACTAAATCTATAATCCTAAAAGTTACCAGTGCCATATCCAACCTGTATCTCTAGGTCCAAATCTCTTTCCACTTTTATAAATATCTGCTGGTATTTCCCCTTAAATATAGCAACATCATGAACAGAAACAACAAAAGCAATACCAATAACAAGAAGACAAATTTTTAATTGAGCACTCCCAGGCACTTTTCCAAGTTTTTTGAACATATTAACTTTTGCTTCTCTCAACAACCATAAGCAGTAGGTGTTATCATTTCCCCCACTATACAGGTTAGGCAACAAATTTGGGCAGTTTCACAAGTTTGCATAAAATGGTAAGTGGTAAGGCCAGGACTTGAACTCAAGTGCTCTAAGTGTTTGATTACTGTTATAAGTTGATTTTCTTTATGGTATGTCACTTCAAATTCAGCATACCTAAAATTAAATTTCCAAATCCCTATCCCTAATCTTCAGAAAAATTATTCACTTTATTCATTTCCTTAATGAAATCACCTTTCTTTCAAGTCCCAATGGCACCATGTTTAAGCATGAATGATCAAAACTGACTTTTCTGGGTCCTGACTTAGCCATGCATGAGAATCTTCATCATCCCCCCACAAAGAAAAATCCTTTTAATGCAGAATGTGCTTACTTCAATATAACACGTACAAAGTTCTCTGAACAAGAATTCAAAGTTCTTAAATGTTCTAGATTTATTTCAATACTTTGCTGCAAATAAATTTTAAATACATGGATAGGGTATATGATAATTGGGGAAAAAAAACAAACTTTGCCTATGTATTCTTTTAGTGACTATAGACCTTCCTTAGACCTTACTCTAGTAACTTATATGATACAAAAAGCCCCAAACGTCATCTCTCTTCAGGTAAAAAGTTATATTATTGAGGAGTACTTCAACTTAAAATATTTCTATGGTGAACAAGATAATAGATTAAGTGTAGGTATGTGTGGGTTTTTATAGATAAGAAACGTCAAATAATTCATATGGGAACAGTCTTTTAATCATTCAGATCTTTCTTTCTCCCTCATCTCCTTTCCTTCTCTCCTCCCCTTTTTCCCTCCCCTCTCCTACTGTCTCCTCTTCTCTCCTCTGTTTGGAAATTCATGTCACTATCATAGAACAGATTAACCATCACCTACTATCAGTAGTTTTAAATTATCCCCAATTCTAGCAATAGTTCTATTCTCTCCTAAAGGAAATTTATGTAACAATAGTTCAACAGCAAGCTATTCTTGCCCCTTTTGTAATAAGACTGGGCCCTTTCTCGCCTTGTTTCCTATGATAAAGTAGGTCCCTGCCTTTTCCTCTAACACCCAAAACTAGGGCTATATTTTCTCTTTCACTCGATCCTTTGCCGCATAATCTCATTCTATTCTTATATATTTTATAATTTATTTCCAAAGACTAGAATCCAGACCTAGAATTTCATTCCCTCTGTCAAGAGCTCTCTAATTTCTCCAACACTATCTGCCTGGATGCTGGGACTGTCACATATATATGACTAAGCAAACCATACACTTCAAACTCTAGAGGCCACCACTGTGTGGACTATCATGTGGCTGCTACCCCTTGGAATTGTGCAATGAGGTGACCCTAACTAGATCTTTACCTATTATGTGCTGACATGCTATCTTCCTTTCCCACCTCTTATAATACCTTATTGTATTTATGTCAGGGTAATTTGCCTTTTCTTTATTACCAGACCTCCCTGACTTCAATTTTCTGCCTTTTCAGAGCACACATTAATGCCTGCTGTTTAAATATTGCTGGAAATGATTACAAATGGGACCTTTTTAAAACATCATAATTGAACAGAAAAAGCAAGTTGGTAGAATGACGAAATTACAAAACTCAAGGGTATATGAAATAGTTGTCGAGGTTCTAGTTTTCACCCTGTTCATTTGAGAGCATGTATACACATTTGGTACTTCATACTCACAATGTTTTTTCCTCATTTCATTAATTTAAATAAGAACTATTTTGCATTATACTATCAGACAGGTGACATAAATCTTAACTAATTCTTCTTAGGTCAAGCCCATTTACTATGTTGGAATGGTTTCTCAAAGAGTTGAAGTATACGACCTAAAAAGAAACTACATTCTTTATATAATTTCTCTTAACCAACTTATTGACTTAAAGGAGAATAGTGGGTAGTTTATGTTAAGATATTTAAAACAATTTTTTTCAGTCTGTCCATATATAGTCATTTTTGAATTACTTTAAAGAAAAGATGAACAGGACTACTGACACCAGTTGTTATAAGAAAGCACATTATCTATGCCTCAGATAATTATAATTCACATATAACTTTTGCAATGACCTGTATGGGGAGAAATCCAGACATTTTCTAAGGGTGAGAAACTAACCAATCATTAAGTTGCACCAAAGAAGTCTCTAAATTGTAGAGACTAGTTGAAAAGAACAAATCAGTCGATTTGGTGAGCAATTGCCCTGTGGTTCTCGGGATGGGAGGAAGTTCACAACAGTTGATTATGGATTTACTACAGTGCCTTTTCATGTCATTACCAACCATAATGAGCTCTAAAATGTACCTAAGGGCTCTATCCACAAAAGCTCTTTCCTCTCAACTTGTTTGAGAAGTTAGTTCATTTTTATTTTTGTAAAATGTAAAAATGAAAGTCAGAAAAGAAGTAGGAACATCCTCATTGACTATAAAGAGAGTAACACAAGTGGTATCATTTTCTTGTCTTGTGTAAATGGCCTCATTGGAACAGCATTTTTGATTGTCTTCTTTTGTTGTAAAAGTGTTTCTGACCAATAATGGTTAAGAGTACAGATTCATAGCAATCACTCTGCTCTAAGGCATATAATTGGAACATGTAATCTTCTAGCCTACTTCATATAAATGACAAAAAATATCATAATATTTTTGTTTAAAGTTTATTAAGTGGGATGGAAATCACAAATATCTAAGATCCTTGCTGCTTCACTGACTAGGTTGAGTCCTTTTTTTTCTCTTCAGTCTCTTTCTATAATTCCCCAAAGGCGGCTTTATTGTATTATAAAATTCTAGGTAGCTTGCTTCGTTGGAATTTATGATTTTGAAGCAATAGCAATCTGAGATAAATCTGATGATATGGAAAGCTATTACAAGGAACCTTTCCTTTTATTCCTTCATAACAAAGCAAGGTAATTATTATTTTTAGTGCAAAAAAATTTTATTCAGAAAAAAATCCTCTTTTTGTTTTAGTTAATAGGATTGTTGCTAGATAGTTAGCTAGAAATCTAGCTTTCCTGGTGAAGGAGAACAAGGTCAGGGCCCACAGTTCCCCATGTCCCTATCTTTGTGCTGCTCACCTTAATTTTGTCCCACAATAGTTGTCATACCTGAGGTGGAGGTAACATCCTACTGATCTACCAATCAGAACTTAGCATGCAATACAAAAGGGTATTGAAGACTCTATAGCCTAGCAAAGCTAGCTTTAAGGCTAATTATCATGTCATTAGCTTAAATCTACATTTCAGGCTACATCCCCTACAATGGGTTGTCAGAGAGGCTCAAGGGAGATCTGCATGAGCAGTAAGATTCTGATTCCATGGTGACCTCTGAGCCATGAGGTAGGCCTGATCCACCCAGTATAAAAGAGAATTTCCCCTGATAACCCATGCCTCTTTGCTTACTTGTCTTGACAATGGAGACTGGTTAAATGTTTATAGTGAATTTATCTTGCTTTATAAAACTTCTTACTCTGTAATATTTGGAGGTATTGCAAGAGGAGAAGTTTAATAAGCACTAATGCTTCTCAGAAAATTTTCTTGGAAATAAGTTGACATGGCTCAATACAAGTAAAGGAGTCTAGACTTAAAAATAAAAATATATATAATTATTTGTTTAAAGCAGAATTTATAAGATTAAGCGATTTTAGGAACTAAGCACATAACAAATTTGTAAAAAGAGTAGAAGTGGGATGTTCAATAATGGAAGTGTAAACTGGACAGTGTATCCTTCTTTTAAATAAATTCAAATTAGCTTGTGACATCGTTTTAGTAGATTTTCCAACATCATATCTATCCTCTTATGACTGTTCATTAGATTATGGCAATAAAAAGACTAGTCAGATATTAAAACATGTTAAAGCCTTTAAGAATTCTTACAGTCAATAAACTACTTAGAACTAAGAGTTTTTCAAATGTGACATTAGGGCCCTCTTTTCTCAATATCATTATCCCAACCTGTTTGACGTATGTGTATCTAAGCATGGGTTATTACAAAACACACAGTGTCTATTTACTTCTTGAGGAGTTTTAGTGGTCTTTGGGAAACAGTTTGGTAAAAAATATTGTTAGGGGGATCTACTTAAAACAATCATAAAAAGCCAAGAAGTTGATAACTTAATATAGTAAACCTCTCTTAGATACTGTATAATAAAGTCATAGGCATTGAGTATACATATTCTGAATTGCTAACTATTTGTATGTCAATCCTTATTTATTTCAAGCCAATTCAAAGTAGAGTGAAATTGAAATTAGTCTCTAGACAAGATAACGTTTTTTGACTTTTTACTATTTATCCTTATGCAAAGGGGATCTTATCCATTGATTAGAAAAAAAAAAAGACTAGACTGTTATAATAAAAAGAGTCCACAAGATAGTGGGCTCCAATTTGAGAAAAGTAATTTTCTATCTTACAGAATAGTCCAAGGTAGTCCAGGGCAAATAGCTTTGTCCATAAGAAGATAACCCTTAAGCTGCACATAGCACTTCTGCACATATTCTGTTGCCAAAAATGTAATAAACTGGGCATGGCTAATTTCAGGGGAACTGGGAACTATAGTTCCTAGTTTAGTTGCTGTGTTCCCAGCTTAAACTGAGAAGGAAAGAATGGATACTAGGGGACATTTATTAGCAATCTCTGTGATACCTAGAAAATATTCATGAACAAGATACAACATAAAAATGTAGAAAAGAAAACTTCTAGGTAAGTAGTTTGGTTATGATTTAGTAACTGTCTACAGAAAATAGAAATCATTTGGCCATTTGATGAATAGAGAAGGTCCTCAGCTTATTATTTGGTTTGACTTACAATTCTTCAAATTTACCATGGTGGGAAAGTGATATGCATTCAATAGAAAATGTCCTTCAAATTTTGAATTTTGAACGTGGGCAACCTGTATATAGTACTCCCTGGTGATGCTGGGTAGTGACAGCCAGTCACAGCTCACAGTCAGGCATGTGATCACAGGGATAAACAACCCATACTCTACAGTATGGTGTGTTGCCAGATGATTTTGTCCAACTGTAGACTACTGTAAGTGTTCTGATCACTTTTAAAATAGGCAAGGTTTAGCTATGATGTTCATTCAGTAGATTAGATACATTTAATAATCATTTTTGAGTTAGATATTTTTAATTTATGATAGGATTATCAGGATATCATAAATTAAGCCCTATCTGTATAATGATAAAGATATAGGTAAATATGTTTACTAAATAGGCAAGGCAGCATGATTTATCTTTCTCTTTTATATTGATAACCACCTATCCCAAAAGAAAAATTGAACACTGTTATATAAGGAACTTTGTGTCAGGCACTATACAAGGCATTATACATGCCATGGTGAATAAGACATAGCTATTGCTCTGGAGATCATATACAGTGAGGAAACATGGTGTTAGATAACCTTAGAGTTTCATGAATATTCAGTTTTTTTCATATATTCAAAGGAAGAATAGCATAGAAAATTTATTTGGGAGAGAAAGCCCTACAGTTAGCATGCAGTTATAGTTAAATTAAATTCTCAAGTTTCCAATTGTCCTTAAAGTAATGTATGTAATTTTTGTTTTTAGCAATAGCGCTTCTATTTTCTTTTAAACCTTCACAGCAACAAAAGTCTCAAGAATGGCAAAATGATAGTTGGCCTTCTGTAATAAACTAGGCATGGCTAATTTCAGGGAAACCAGGAAATATAATTCCTAGTTTAATAACTGTGTTCCCACCTCAAACTGAGAAGGAAAGAATGGATACTTGGGGACATTTATTAGCATCCACAGGTTCCACATCTATAAATTTGACTAACTGCAGATCAAAAATATTTGGAGAAAAATACTCTCTTCATAATTTATATGTAGGGAATGGAGGGCACCAAAGATATGAAGTTGAAGGATAAGCAGAGATCATCTAGACTGTGTCAAGGAATTTGAGTATTATTCCAGGTACAATGGTAAGCCCTTGAAAGATTTGAAGCAATGGAGTAGTGTGACATGATTTTCTCTCTGGTAAGGTTTACTCTGGCTGCTTTGAAGAGAATCAACTTTAGAAGACAAAATTAAAGGCATAAAATAAGTCATTGGGAGATTCTAAAGTAGTCCAAGCACACACATACGCACAAATATGGTGATTTGAGCTAGAGTGGTAGCTGTGTAGATGGAGTGGATAGGAAAATTTTGGAAATGCTGGGGGTGGAGTTGATGGAACTAGCTATTAATAAGTCTGTAAACAAACTCTTTATTGCTGTAAGAGCATAGATGATTGGGCTGAAAAGGTCTTTTGTCATTGTGTGCCGTGTACTATTTTATGCAAGTAATTTGAACTTTCTTAGTGTTATGCATGCATATCCCATTAATTAGTGGAATATTATGGGGAATTTGCTGCAAAGATCGTTTCTTTGATTAAACAAAAATAGGGGGACTAATTTGACTGACAAATGTCTAGAAATACTGATTGGCCAGCATTGGCAATCAACTTAATTATCGAGTTTAGAATATACATTTTTTAAAGTTGTTCCTTCTATCTAACTATATTTTTGTACCAATTAATCATCCCCATTTTTATTTCCCCCTCCCCTCTACCCTTCCCAGCCTCTGGTAACCATCATTCTACTCTGTGTCTCCGTGTGTTTGCTTTTAATATTTAGCTTCCACATATGAGAGAGAACATGTGAGACCTGTCATTCTGTAGGATATACATTTTTTATAAAATATAGAAGTGTGTTTTTAAACAAAATATTTATCAAAGTAATAATTTTATAATTAAATGGACTTTCATGAGGGGATGTGAGAAAGCATAGCCTTAGGGATAAATTTTGGTTTTGGTTTTAGGTTACTGAATAGATAGAACAACATATGAAGTTATATAATACCCAGAGAATAACTGGGTTTGGACAGAGAATCAAAAGTTTTGGTTTGGGTATATTGAATTTGGGATGCTTGATGTACGCTATAGCCTATGGAAGTCCTATGTAAACAGTTAAGAATGTTAAGAGTTGCTTAGAGATGAGATTTTTGCTAGAGATAAAACACAGGACCTGTGTTTCTAGATAAGTAGTGATTGAGATGCCTATTTCTACACCCAAATAGCCAATTAAAATCATGAGAATGGACAAGATTTCCCATTATCTGAAAATGTAATGAAATATTTTAAAAAGAGGTCCCAGCACAGAATCCTGAGGGACACCAGATGGAACAGGAAGACAATCCCTGCAGAGAAGGGTAACAGGGAAACTGAAAGAAGAGAGTATTTCTGGGAACAAGTATTCCTCAAATGCTTCTGATGTGAAACATATGATAATGTCTGAAAAATATTAATGGATTTAGTATGAAAAACCCCTTGGTGTTCTTGGTGAGAGATTTTTTTTGTGGATCACTGGTATAAAACATACAAAAAAACCCACAAAAAAACAATTCTGTTGTTATGGATACTGAGCATAGGTTAGAAATAGAGATAGACATTGTAGATAGTCCTTACAAGAATTTTGATTGTGATCTTGAGGAGAGAAATAAAGCAGCAGCTGGAGATTAGAAGTTCTGTTTGTGATGGGAGAAATTGAACGTACATAAACGCTGATGGAAAGTACTTAGTAGATATAGAGAGGTTGAAGACAAAAGAGAAGAAAGGGAATAATCAACTTAAGTTTTATGAGCAAAAGAGAGATGATAGGATACAAAGCATTAATGGAGATATTAGTTTTGGGCAAAAGTAGCACCTCTTTCATTATAATAAAAAGGTAGAAGTAAAAGATGGATGTGAGTACAAAAACATTGCAAAAATAGAGATCATAAAATAACAGAGATTCCATGTTATTACTACTGGTTTCTGTTTTATGTGAAATAGAAGGAAAGTTAATCTGCTGTGAGCAAATGGTGATGTAGTGGAGTCAGTGTGAGAGAGAAAGAGAGAAAGAGCGAGAGACAGACACAGAGGAGGAGAGAAGGAAGGAAGGAGAAAGGCCTAGGTATACTAATCATATCTATCTTTGGTCTTACACTTTTTTTGCTTTTCTCACTTTTAAATTGGCTTCTAAATTTATGGTTTGGGAGAAATATGTCCAAAAATCTGATAATAGTTATATTTTAATCTTCACCTAACATGGCCTTGCCATTTGTTTTCTTCCTTTTTGACTAAGTTGTGAGCGGTTGAACCAGGAGCTACTAGCCTTAGGCCATTTTGAAACCTTTTTTTGAATTATTTTTTTCTCAAGTGAACAGGATGTTAACAGGCAATTTTCAAGTACTATATCCATAGCAGGCCTGCGAGAGGATATTAGGTGCATTGACAGTCCTATAACCTTTTGCAGGTGGCAATTTATCAAGTCCTACTTGTGTTTGTATGTCTCTTTCCTTTGGTACCACTGTTAGAGACAAAATCCTGGTGGCCTAACTCTAGGAGGCTTTTCTGATGTTTTCACACATTATTTAACTCTTTTTGCCCTGTAGTATCTAATTTTTTTCATACAGTAATGTTGCCTCAACTAAGTTCAAGTTCACTTTCATTTTGCTCCAATAGGTTATTGAGTGGACCAATCAAGCCTTGGGTAACTTACATTTCTTAATACACTGTAAGTATGTAAAGTTTTACCTCTCTCTATTCTTTTCAACAATCACTAATTTCAGATTATCTCTAGAAATTGTTGCTAAATTTCGTTTTCCATTGCGTTCTTTCCTTCTGCTTGGTATATATCTATCCTTTTTTTCTTAATTTAGTCCTCTCCTATTTGTCTATCTTCTATAATATCTGAGTTTGAATAGCTTTTGCCTATTAATAAATTTGCCTAATTTTTCTGTTATGACATTTTGAATGATTGCCCCATTCTGATGTCTTCTCTCTGTATTCCATGGCTATCTTTATCATATGTAAACTTACTCAAGTTAATTAAGGTCAAGAATTCTTTAAGAAATCCCCCTGAACATTTACATCAACTATATTATATTAATCAAGACTTGGTGGTCAAAGAAACAATAACCCAATTCAAGGCAGTTTAAGCAAAAAAAGAATAGGCTTATATAAAGGGGAAGCCTAAAGATAGAAAGAGTTACTGATGTATCTTGGGCAATATTTCTGTCTGTGCATCAACATCATTTTAGCAGAAGTTTTCTCTCTGTGGCAAGAAAACTAAAACTAAAGCTTTATAGTTTATAACTCATAAAAAAAGAGTTTCTATCTCACTTCCCAATGTGCACATAGTAAGATTATGGGGGGACTCAGATTACTCATGCCTGAATCTTGGGCTTGATCTTTAGGTAAGGAAATAGGTCACATGTCCATTCATACATTTAAGGAAGGGTTAGGCATTGTGATTCAACAGTCTCTCTAGAACCATTCATAGTGTGGGTGAAATGGTTACTTTAAGGAAGGAGTGTTCACTCATATTTCCATATTTTTGCCTTGAAGAGAAAATTTTAATTTAATAAATGGTAATACCTCTGATAATGACTTAAGACAGAAATATGAGTCTTTTCAAAATTGTATCAAACACTTATGTAGTGTTTTGATACGATTTGATTTATTAATCATTAAAATAAACTATGAGGTAGGTACTATAATTGTGCGTATTGTATAGAATAAAAAAAAAAAAAAAAACCTGAAGCACAGAGAGCTTAAGAAGAGTAGAAATTCTCAAGATCTGAACCAAGGTCATCTGGCCCAGTGTCCATGTATTTAACCATTTTGTGCTATATATTCTGCTTTCTCTCTGACACTTTTCCTCTGCCCCCAACACAAATGGCAGTTGCATATACCAATACCTCATTAACAAATTGTAGCAACATTCTTTTTCTCTATCTCTGTATCCATTATTGTCTTTCCATTCTTTTATCCTGGGTTTCTTCCTCAAGGGTTGTTTATTTCTTTTTGTGTGTATATGTGTAGGTTTAGGTGTGTGGCAAAATAGCATTTCAATTAATTTTATTTTTTTGAGCTTTGTCTTTTGCAATATGTTTTTCAACTTCTTCCAAGGAAATTTTTCTAAAATTATAAATCTAGTCATGTTGTTTCTCCAATTAAAAACATTAGTTTCCCAAAGCTATTAAGTTAAAAATCTAAATTCCTTAACTAGTCCTATGAAATCTTACATGAATTAACTTTTTCCAGTTATTCAGATACTCTTTCCACTCCCTCATTTTTGCCTTTTTTCATATATAATTCTTGCTGCTTTCCCTCTTCTGTCTCACATATCACCTACACTACCTATATGATCTTTGGAAAATGCTGTTCTAATGTTTGTTTCTAACCAACAGTTATATGTTGAACCTAATCATTAATGTGACTTTGTTAGGAGGTGGGGCCACTGCAAAGTAATTAGGTCATGAAGGCAGAGCCCTTGTAGTGCCCTTATAATAAAAGGGATCCCAGAGAGGTGTTTTGCCATTTATCCCATGTAAAGACACTGGGAGAAGATACCAGGAAACAGGTCCTCACCAAACACTGAATCTGCTGACAGCTTGATTTTGGACTTCTTAGACTCCAGAACTTTGAGGAAGCAAATTATGTTGTTTATAAGCTACCCAGTTTATGATTTTTTATTACAACAATACAAAAGGACTAAGATAGAGAATTACCTTAATTTCTGATCAACTGTTTCCTCAACTGTAAAACGGGGGGATTAGACTAGAACAGCTCTATGTATATACTCAGCCCTTTAATAAAAACTATGATCCTGATTCTTGACTATTCATCTTTTCCATTGTGATATTTTCAGCTATCTGGATCATTTATATGTATCTACAAAAAGTGTTCCTAGGTATATAAGTTTTAGCTAAGTCTGTGGAAGGAGAAAATATCTTAATTGTTCTCTTTTGTACATTGAGACTAATAAATAATTTCAAGAGACATTTAATACATGCATTTATTTTTTCCACCAATTATTTAAGTGGTCTTCTGCTGGACTATGTCTGACCTCACCAATTTTACAAGCTTAAAAAAAAAAAAACTAAACTGTTTACAAATTAACAGCAAACCCTTAACTCAAAGAATAGAATTCAATGTAAAGTTCAGAATTCATAAGTTTGAATGGCTCGTTTATATAAATTAATTTCCATGATTATTTTCAATGTCATCTTCAGTTAAACTGTGTTCATGGCTTCCAGTGACATAGACTGTGATCCCTTTCTGTCGGCCAACTTCAAAGTCTTGTAGCTTTGAAATGTAAATGCTAACTGACTCTGAAGAGCTATGGTTTATTTCTTGTTATTTTTAGAGTCAGTAATCTCTAAATCACTGTTGCAAAAGCAACAGGAATTCAATGGCTAATTGTTTCTACAGAGGAAAAACAAATATACTAACGAATTCTTCATATATCTGGTGGAAGTATATTTAGAATATCATTTATCTATTTATTTACATACAGTTTTCCACAAAGTTATCTCACTTTATTTGTGGAGGGTTTCAACAAGAGTGAGGATTGAGAAGTGACCACCAAGTAAACTTTTCAGAACTGAGATTGCTTGCTTTTTGTTGAATGCAAGACAAATCAGTTTCTAGTATTGCAGTGCAAGGTTTTCTCAAACAGAGTTAGAGAGACTATAGGAAAAGAGGAAAAAGCAGAAATGGTCCTGGTCTCTTCCTGCTCTCTGTTACTTGGATTTATTTTCATTTTTTAATTTTTTTGTGTGTTTCTTTTTGGTGAGGCTGGGTTTGAACCCTGCACCTCCAGCATATGGGGCCAGTGCCCTACTCCTTTGAGCCACAGGTGCCGACCTGGATTTTTTTTTTTTTTTTTTTTGGCCAGGGCCCGGTTTGAACATGCCACCTCTAGTGTATGGGGCTGGTGCCCTACTCCTTTGAGCCACAGGCACTGCCCATTACTTGGATTTTTTAAACCATTTTAGCATGAGGTTTGCGAGCAGAGATTAGAGTATGCATCTTGATTCCCCTACTTCTTACTGTGACTTTCGGCAAAGTTGTTTTACCTCTTTAAGCCTCAGTTTTCTTATAGTCAGGTGGGTATAATGAAAATAATATGTAGAGTTGCAATAAAGATCCAATTAAATAATGCATGTTAAGAGATGAACACAGAGTAAGCAATAAATATATGTAAATTTTAGCAGCTATTATCATTATTAAGAATTGCTGATGCTGTTCTGTTGATGAAGAAAATTATTTTATACCGTACAGCACATTTAGTCCAAAATTACTCATGAAAGTTTTCTGTTCTCTTTTTAAAACTTCTACTTGGTAATTCCTTTTCTTACATACCACTTTTGTCCTCTTCCTTCTCAAAGACCTTTGTTGGGGATTGGAGGCCCCAATTCCCCCAACGTAGTTCACCTAACTAGAAAATCCAACTAAGGCATAGTGGTAACCAGAAGGAAATATGAGTGGAAACTGAAAATGAAACTGGAATGCCCTGGCAGTAAGGATAGAAAGTAAAAGTAACTGGCTCGGCGCCTATGGCTCAACGGGCTAAGGCGCCAGCCACGTACACCTGAGCTGGCAGGTTCGAATCCAGCCCAGGCCCACCAAACAACAATGACGGCTGCAACCAAAAAATGGCTGGGCATTGTGGTGGGCGTCTGTAGTCCCAGCTACTTGGGATGCGGAGGCAGGAGACTTGAGACTTGAGACCTGCTTGAGCACAGGAATTGGAGGTTGCTGTGAGTTGTGATTTGACAGCACTCTATCCAGGGTGACAGCTTGAGGCTCTGTCTTAAAAAAAAAAAAAGGTAAAAGTAAATTACACAAGTTTCAGGGTAACAAAGGGAGATTTCATTTAGGAAGAAGAGAAAGTTTAGAGCACTTCTAAAGAGAGTTGGGGCTCAGTGCCTGTGGCTCAAGCGGCTAAGGGGCCAGCCACATACACCTGAGCTGACTGGTTCCAATCTAGTCCAGGTCCACCAGACAATGCAACCCAAAATCGGCCAGGCATTGTGGCGGTCGCCTGTAGTCTCAGCTACTTGGGGGGTGGAGGCAGGAGAATCGCTGGAGCCCAGGAGTTGGAGGTTGTTGTGAGCTGTGATGCCATGACTCTCTACCCAGGGCAACAGCTTGAGGCTCTGTATCCAAAAAAAAGAAAAAAAGAAAAAAGCAAAGAAGAGAAAAAGAGAGTTGAAAGTGGGTCCCTTTCCGGAAGGAGAAAAGGTGAGAGATGGGACCAAAAGGTTTGCAGCAGCATAATATTGGGTTGGAAATTGGTTCCAATTCTTTCATTAGCCTCTCTATGCCTCCAGGCAGCATTGCTCTTTTCTATTGGTCACTGATTGTCTCTTTTTATTAGTCATTGGTTACTTAGGTCTTTTCATACCCACATTCTATGGGCCCTCCAGACTTCCTCTTCAGCAGGCCTGGTTTCCCTTCCATCTCCCTTGAAGCCCCTTTCTTAGAGTCCCTTCTCAACTTCTAAATATTTTCTATTGCCCGAGTAATTAAATTCTCTCCAAGCTTTCCTTCTTAGTTACCAAAGTAAAGCCCCTATGGTTCGCCTAATCTGATCTTCGTAGCATCTCAGTAAACATCCAATAATACTTGAGTCATGAGCCTTATGGGGTCTTTTCTTTTCACTTTTAATTTTTTATCTGGACCTTCCAACCCTACTCACATCCACACCCTTAACACCTATACTTTCCTCCATTCAATAAGTAGGTATTTTGCTAAAGGAGATTTTCTGTTACTAGGAACAATATGATTTTTCCAAGGGTGCAAGTATTATTATCCTCAACAACCAAAAAGATTTAGATTTAGAGTCTATATCCTAAGCAATCCTAGGAGAAGGCCCTTTAGTTTTTGAGTAATGTATTAACAAAAGGTTAGTTTTTTGACTTTCTAAGGTGACTTGTGATTATTTAAATCTCTGTGCTCTGAAGCTTTACAGAAGTCACTTAGGTGTAAGGTACATCTTTCTATACAGTGCTGGTGTGGTTTAAACAATGTGCCATGTATACAAATCCATACTTAGATTCAAATCCTGGTTTATACACTACTGGCTATGTGATACTGAACAAATTTTGTAACTTCTCTGAACCTCAATATTATAATATGTGAAATAGAAATGAAAGCATCTAATTAATATAGGTGTTAATGAGAATTGAGCACAATACTAAAGCTAATCTCTAGGACAGTGGTTCTCAACTGTCCTAATGCCGCAACCCTTTAATACAGTTCCTCATGTCGTGGTGACCCCCAACCAGAAAATTATTTTTGTTGCTACTTCATAACTGTAATTTTGCTACTGTTATGAATCATAATGTAAATATCTGATATGCAGGATGTATTTTCATTGTTACACAGGGGTCGCAACCCATAGTTTGAGAACCGCTGCTCTAGGACATAATACATACATTAAGTGTTTGTGTAATTATTTGTGTGGTGTGGATGTTAAAAATTCTTGGTTGAAGGAAATATGTGGAAACGTGGCCCAAAGTGACATGCAATCAACATCTGAATATATGTACTGGTAGATATTGAACTGTCAAGAGCTTAGATCTGGATGCTTTTCCAGTGAACTATTGGGCAGTAAGTCAAAATGGACATAGTAATAAATGCTTTCTTGACTGATATGTGTGAATCACCATTGGCACTATGACTACACTGTAGCTCCATTGTTGAACCACACTGTGATAGACACTGCTTTGCAGTGTCTTTTTAGTATTGCAGTTTTTAAATCTTTTTTTTTTTTTTTTGTGACATGTAGGTTGGGCTTATCTAATGGCAAATTCTTCTTTATACCAAGTCAAGTGGCGCTTTTTATCAGATAAAAACAAACCAAATAGCTTGAGAAAGAGATGAAAGAGAAAAAAAAAACAGTAAGGCCAAAATAATAGTTTCTTTCTAATGAAAATGAAGCCTCTGCATACTTTTCCAAGCAAGCATTGCCCACCACGGAATGCTAGGCAATTAAATGTTGCTGCTTTTTTTAGTGGTAGATATTGAATATAAAACAGCCTGTCAAGATGACAAATGAATCTAATGTGAGATAAAACAAAATAAACCAAAACAAATAAAAACCAAAAAACTAAAAAAAAAAAAATGACCTTTTTATTCTCAAGTGAATATCACATTGTATATGGAATTAGATGGAGTTAATCAGATTTTTTTTATATACTTGTCTCTGAAAAGAAGAATACTCCCACTTTTAGAGCCTTTGGAATGACCTAATTCATATTCTCCTGAGAACAGATGATTCTAACAGTATTTTCTGCTTATGACTGTGTGCAGGAATGTCTCCATTGTTATTGATATTGATTCTGCCCTAGCTTAGCCATTTAGTTAGCCATTGCTGCAGCTATTCTTTGCCATTAGATGTTTGTCCTCAGAGCCCTTAAGCCTAGGAACCTGTTTTATTTTTTTAACTTTTTTTATATCATAATAGTGTGGGGTTACAAGTGTTTTAGGGTACAAGTATCAATTTTGTCACATGTGAGTCAAGGTTATAATGTATCCATCAACCAGATAATGTTACTTATACTGGTTAAGTAGGATTTCACCCATACTCTCTTTTCCCTTCTCCCCTGCATGACTTTCCACTGAGTTTCACTTACCTTTGTGCATATGTGTTTCCGTCAGTTAGTTCCAATTTAATAGCAAGTACATGGGCTATTTGTTTTTCCATTCTATAGATACTTTACTTGAGATAATGATCTTCAGTTCCATCCAAATTGTTTTAAAAGGCCTTACAGTCATCCTTATTCATGGCTATATAGTATTCCATAGTATATATACATCACATTTTGTTCATTCTTTCATGTACTGATGGGCACTTGGGTTATTTCTGTATCTTTGCAATTGTAAATTGTGATGCCATAAACATTCAAGTACAGATGTTCTCTTTATAAAATGTCTTTTTTTCCATTGGGTAAATATTCCAAAGTGGAATTGTTGGATCAATGGTATGTCTACCTATAATTCTTTGAGAAATTGTCATACTATTTTCCAGAAGTTGTACCAGTTTGCAGTTCCACCAACAGAGTACATGTTTCCTTTTTCTCTGTATCCATGGCAGCATCTATTGTTTTTGAACTTATTAATAAAAGCCATTCTAACTGTGGAAAGATGATATCTCTTTGTTGTTTTAATTTGTATTTCTCTGATAATTATTGACTTTTGAACATTTTTCATATGTTTATTGGCCATTAATGTTTTTCTTCTTTTGAAAAGCATCCCTTCATATCTTTTGCCCGTTGTTTTACTTTTCCTTGCTTATTTGCATGAGTACTTTGTATATTCTGGTTATTAGCCCTTTATTTGATGTAAATCATGCAAATATTTTCTCCTATTCTGTAGGTTGTCTATTTAGTCTGTTGATATTTCCTTAGATGTGTGAAAACATTCTAATTTGATCAAGTCCTATTTATTTATTTTTGTTGTTGTTGTAATTGCCCTCGGGGACTTAGTCATAAATTCATTGCCTAGCTGATATCTAGAAGAATTTTTCTAAATTTTCTTTCAAAATTCTTATGATTTCATGCTTAAAATTTAAGTCTTTTATGCATCTTGAAATAATTTTTTATAAATGTTGAGAGATACAAATTCTGTTTCATTCTTCTGCATATGGGTATCCAATTTTTGCAGTAACATTTATTGAATAGAGCTTCCTTTCTCCAGTGTATATTGTGTGCTTTGCCACAAATCCAGTGGCTATATGTGGATGGTTATATATTTGAATTCACTGGTCTGCTCCATTGGAGTGTGAGTCTATTTTTGTCTCAATACCATGCTGTGTTTTTGTTCCTATAGCCTTGTGGTATACTTTGAAGTCTGGAAATGTAATGACTCCAGATTTGTTCTTTTGGCTTAAGACTGCTTTGGCTAGGACAGAGAGAGGAAAGGAGAAAGGGAAATAGGGAGTCATTGGTTGCAGGACACAGTTATAAGAGGGACTTTATCTAACAAATGCAATCAATGTAACCTGGTTCTCTCAATGAATTCCAACAAGAAAAAAAAAAAAAAGACTGGTTTGGCTGTTCAGGTTCTTTTCTGTTTACAAACAAAGTTAAGAATCATTTTTTCTAGATCTATGAAATATAGCATCGGTATTTGATGGTGATGGCATTGAATCTGTAAATCAGTTTGAGTAATATGGATTTTTTTTTTTTGCAGTTTTTGGCCAGGGCTGGGTTTGAAACTGCCACCTCTGGTACATGGGGCCGGCGCCCTACTCCTTAGAGCCATAGGTGCTGCCTGTAGTATGGATCTTTTAACAATGTTGATTCTACAAATCCCGAGCATGATAGATTTTTCCATTTTTGTGTGTGTCATCTGCAATTTAGTTCCTCACTGTATCACAGTTCTCTTTGTAGAGGTCTTTCTCCTCCTTGGTTAGGCGTACTCCTATATATTTTATTTTCTTCATAGCTATTGTGAATGGTATCAATTCTTTCACTTTATTATTAGCTCTCAGTTATTCATATATAAGAATGCTATTGATTTGAGTACATTGATTTAGTAGCCTTAGACTTCCTGAATTTATCAATGTAGGAATTTCTTGGTGGAGTCTTCAGGGTTTTCTAGATATAACATCATATCATCAGCAAAAAGTGATAATTCTCCTCTTCTTTCCCAATTTGGATACCCTTTATTTCTTTGTCTTGCCTGATTGCTCTGGATAGGACTTCCGCTTGTTTATTGAATTGAAATTCTGACAGTGAGCACCATTGTCTTGTTCCCATTTTAGTGGGAGTGCTTCTAAAATTTCCCTATTCAGTATGATGCTGGCTGTGGGTTTGTCATATATGGCTTTTATAATTTGATATACACCTTCTATGCCTAGTTTGTTGATGGTTTTTACAATGAAAGAGTGCTAAATTTTGTTGAATGATTTTTTTCATCTATTGATATAATCATATGGTCTTTTTAAAATTTAAGGTTAATATATGGGTTGAAACAATTAGGGTACATTATTTATATTTATTAGGTAAAGTCTAACTTATAGTTGAGGCCTTTGCCCAGGAGGTGTGCCACATACTCTTACATTGTACTCGTTTCTTGATAACATACCAAATCCCCTCCCTCCTTCCTTTTCCCAACTTTCACCTCACCCCTCCCTCTACTAGAATTTAATTGTATTTTTTCTTGTGTCATTATATAGTTGTTCACCTACTAGTTTCATATTACTATTGAGTGCACTGGTTATTTGTTTTCCATTCTCATGACACTTTGCTTAGGACAGTGGTTCTCAACCTTCCTAATGCCTCCTAATGCCATGACCCTTTAATACAATTCTTCATGTTGTAGTGACCCCCAACCAGAAAATTATTTTTTTGCTACTTCATAACTGTAATTTTGCTACTGTTATGAATCATAATATAAATAGCTGATATGTAGGATATATTTTCATTGTTACAAAGGGGTTGCAACCCACAGGTTGAGAACCTCTGGCATAGGAGCATGTTCTCCAAATATATCCAGGTAAATACAAAAGTTGTGAAGTCTCCATCTTTCTTTCTGATTGAATAATATCCTGTGGTATTCATATACCATAGCTTATCCATTCATGAATTAACGGACACTTGCATTGTTTCTACATCTTAGGGATTTTGTATTGAGCAATAAACATTCTGGTACATATGGTCTTATGGTAAAATTATTTTTTTTCTGTGTAAAGACTTAGTAATGGGATTGCAAGATTAAATGGAAGGTCTACTTTGAGGATTCTCCATACTTCTTTATAAAACAGCTATATTAGTTTGCAATCCCAACAACAGTGTATAAGTGTTCTCTTTTATCCAGCATCTGAAGCTTTGGTAATTTGAGATGTGAGCTATTCTGACTGGGGTTAGGTTATATGTCAAGGCAGTTTTGATTTGCATTTTTCTGGTGATTTCAACAGTGACCATTTTTTCATGTGTTTGTTGACTGTCTATCTATCTTGTTGGGAGAAGTTTCTGTTCATGTCTCTTGCCCAGTGATCAATGGGTTTATTTGTTCTTTTCAGGTTGATTAGTTTGAGTTCTCTGTATTTTCTGGTTACTAGATATTTGTCAGATTCAGAACATGCAAATATCTTCTTAAATTCTAAAGGTTGTCAGTTTGCTTTTCTTGTTATGCCCCTAGTTATGCAGAAGGTTCTTGGCTTGATCAGCTCCCATTTATTTATTTTTGGTGTTTCTTCAATTGCCAATATGATTTTCTTCATAAAATCTTTTCCCAGGCTGATATCATCAAGAGTTTTCCCCACATTTTCCTGTAAAGTTTTTATTTTTTCAAGTGTTATATTTAAATCTCTTATCTAGCATGAGTGAGATGACTTTTGCTTAGTAAGTATCTTAGATGTAGATGATTTTTTGTGTGGTCTATCTTAAGCTGCAGGATGAGGAGAGTAGAGTTGGATGACTGTAAGTTTTCCAGTGATACAGTCTAGGTTCTCCAAGTAGGGAGGAAATAGGAGGCAGGGAGACAGAGAAGAAGCTTTGTTCATCTAAACAGACTCATTTGTCCAGAAAAACTTCTAGGCTGCTCTTTCTAGATATTTTACTTAGATGATTATCAGTAAATAGTAGAGAGCCACCAATTCTAAGTTTCTTGTAGATAGTGGTCATAACTCATACTTGTATTGTATACAACATAGTGCATTATAAATAGTAAGTCATCAATAAATATTTCATTGAATATTAGAAATTTGGAGATGGAATTTATCCTAGGAATCATTTAGCGTAACTTGCTTATTTTGTACTTTATGCATTCAAGATATTTTTAACACATTTACTCTGTACCAGCAGTTTGTCTACAGAAGACCTAAAGAAAAATAAGGCAGTGCCTGTGTTTGGGGGAAATTACAGGATGAGAAAACTGAAATGTAAAGAGGAGACTTCTCTCTTCTCATCTAATATCAAGAGGCCTAGGATAGACCTGGTAATGCACAGCTTAGTATTCTTTGCTTTAAAAACAATCCCTCTGTTGGTCCATGGTGATTGCCCCTATGTTGTTCTGAATCTTGGTACCTACTGTTTCTCTAATTCTAAAAAAAATATTTCTTGCTCTTGTCCTACCTCTAGAAAAAGAAACACAGTTGTAAGTGTCTTGAACTTGATTAGCCCCCACTGCATAAAGTAGGAATTTATTCTTACAGTAAACTTCCTCTCTTTCTCTATATGCTGCTTACTTTGTGCATTTGATTTTATAAAAATTTACAAATCTAAGCCTTTAGGTTACCTTTCACTTTACTTTCTATCAGGTTTCTCTTTATCTGCTTTGTTTCATTTTAAGATAAAAAAAATTTCTCCAAAGAGTACTCTCTCTTCTTTTATTGAAAATATTTTTATTTATCGTAAATGCTTTTCAAGTTAATTGTGGAAAATTTTAAAGATGCAGAATTTGTAAAGAAACAATAAGATTCACCAAAAAAATTTCACACCCAGAGATAACTACTTAACATTTTAATAGAGTTAGCCCTATAAATCCATGGGTTGTCCATCTGTGGTTTCAGCCAACCACAGGTCAAAAATATGTGATAAAAATAATTACAATAATAATAACAATGCAACAATAAAAACACAAAGGAGAAAACAATGCAGTACAACTACTTATATATCATTTACATTATATTAGGTATTGTAAGTAATCTAGAGATTTAAAGTATAAATCAATGAAGAATACAAATAGATTATATGTAATTTTTATACTATTTTATGTAAGTTACTTGAGCATACATACATTTTGGCATCTGCAGGGGTTCTGGAACCAATCGCCCATGGATACCAAGCAGTGATTATATATTACCTTCATGTATATAAATATATACACATACATGTATATATACATATATATTTTAGTTTTTTAAGTAGAGTAATAGTGTTGTAATTGTGTAATCTATGATTCTACAATCTGCTTTTTCTCTCTATAATAGATTATAAATATCTACTTACATCAATAATT
>CAUYON010060554.1:0-20956 GCA_963573935.1 Arctocebus calabarensis
TGATCAAGAAAATGCCATGAAGGCTATCTGTAACAGTACGATGAAAACATTTCTGAATGTATATGAATCATGCCCTATGATTGCACCAATGTACAGAATTATGATTCAATAAAATTATAAAAAAAAAAAAAAAAAAAAGAAGCCATCAAAGGAACGCCTGGTGAGAATTAAGTGAAATTACGCATATGGATCATAATATGTAGTCGGGACACTAAGTATGCCGTGAACTTCAGTTATGATGGTAACAAAATGCCAAGTGTTCAATACGTGATTAGTGCTTGATCAAATTAATTAACAGAATATTTAATGGGAAAGAATCTTGCCATCTGTCACAAAATTCTGATTTTGGCTCGGCGCCTGTGGCTCAATGGGCTAAGGCGCTAGCCACATACACCTGAGCTGGCGGATTCGAATCCAGCCCCAGCCCGCCAAACAACAATGACGGCTGCAACCAAAAAATGGCCAGGCGTTATGGTGGGCACCTGTAGTCCCCGCTACTTGGGAGGCAGAGATAGGAGACTCACTTGAGCCCAGGAATTGGAGGTTGCTGTGAGCTGTGATGCCACAGCACTCTATCCAGAGTGACAGCTTGAGGCTCTGTCTCAAAAAAAAAAATTTCTGATTTTATTTATTTTGCCCTAAAGGTCATCACATAGGAGCACAAAAGCAGTGGGTATGATTATTCACAGGGCAACGTGCACATAGTCAGGAATGTGTCTGGCACAGACATTATCCTTGACCTAAAATGCATTTATAGGGCCCTGGGCTTCCATTATTATGCATTAATAGACTTACAGTTGGATATACTGTTAAGGATTTAGGGAAGAGGATTTTGACTCATAAAATAATAGAGTAAGTGCTAACAAATGTGCTTTAGAATGGGATACTACCATCGGTTTCACTGACTTCTTAAATGTCTCAAGATTTTATTTTCAAAAAAATTTTTACTTTTAAAACTTCCTATTCTGGCTCAGTGCCCGTAGTACAGCAGTTACAGCGCCAGCCACATACACCAAAGTTGGCAGGTTCGAACCCGGCCTAGGCCAGCTAGACAACAATGACAACTGCAACAAAAAAAAACAGCCGGGCGTTGTGGCAGGTGCCTGTAGTCCAGCTACTTGGGAGGCTGAGGCAATAGAATTGCTTAAGCCCAAGAGTTTGGGTTTGAGGTTGCTGTGAGCTGTGATGCCACGGCACTCTACCGAGGACGACATAGTGAGACTCTGTCTCAGGAAAAAAAAAAAATTCCTATTCTGGATGAGCCTAAATATGATTACTTTCATCCAGAATGAATTATTCACTGTCCTAACATCTGTGTGGCTCAGGGTTTCTTGACATGGAATAACGTTCCCAAGAAAACGGACAATGCACTCACATAGTAGGAACAAAAAAAGGAAGACTTGGAAAGATTTTTAAATTGGGGCACTTTCCTTTGGAAGAGGTGAAAGGTTTTTCCAAGGTGGACTTTGTCCGTGACCACTGCTCTGCCCTAGTGACATGCAGGGCCCTGAATACCCCGAGAGTGTGTCCTCGGCTTCCCCGCCTCCGTAGTTACTAACCCTCGTGCTGGCGCTCCGCGGGCGGGAGCCACGCACAAGACCTGCAGACTATCTGTAATGCCGATTACTCGTCCGAGACAGGCGGCCTGCGGGAAACATTGCCCAGCAGCTCCCCGGCTGTACAAGCTCAGGCCACCCTTGCTCCCACCACAGGCTGAGGGCCTGGGTCTCTGGAGGCTGCACCCGGGCAGGACCCAGCCTGGTGGACAAATGGCTTCCTGTCTTCTGGACAAGGCAGAAAGTGAGTGGGACTCCACATCAGTGTAGCTCACACCCTTGCTTCCCCCAGAGCCAGATGACCCAAGTGGCCAGGTCACACCACTCCAGTCCTGCCTGTGGATCTGAGGCTTCGCAGCTGTTCTCGGCCTGCCGGGTGCCCTTCCAGCCTCCGCTGCACAGCCTGACCTCTTCCTGCCTACTCTGCTCGCAGCAGGCTTTGCCCAGTCCAGGAGCCTCCTCCCAAGACCTCCCCCGCAGTGGGCCTTCCTGCCACCCCATCACAGGCACTGACCCCTCAGGAGTTCCTGAAATGCACTGAGGCTGCACCCCAGCACTGTCTTGTTCTAGGGTCCCCGGTCATGGGTCTTTCCCCCACTGAACAGAAGCCCTGGGAACAGGTGCAGGGCCACTCCCCTCCCTCCACAGCCCTCACACACTGCCCAGGCCCGTTGGTTCAGCTCAACAGAGCAGCGTCCAGAGCTTAGAAAATGCCACCTGCAAGCCCACCCCCAGCTTGTGAGGAAGTACCCCAGTCAGCTGGAAGGATCAGATGGAAGTTTCCTGAACCTTCCAGCTCACAGATCCCTCACTCCTGTGGCCCAGTTTAGCCCCTGGACACATGACTGGAGAACTGCTCCCTGAAACGTGTCACAAGGCAAGTCGCCACCCAAGGCATTCATTTGATATCTCTAACAAATTCACACAAATGTGGTGCCTGAAAGCAACACAAGTTTCTTACCTTTCAGTTCTGCAGGCCAGAAGACCGGAATGAGCCCCATGGGCCAGTCTTGCGGTGCCCTTCCCTCTGGAGGCTCCACGAGCCGAGCTGAGCGGGGTCCCCTTCTTTTCCAGCAGCCCTCAAAGCCAGCAATGGCCAGTGAGAGTCACGTCAGGCCCCTGGGACACTGCCTCCGGCCGCCCTTGTCATCACAGCAAGCCCAGCAGGTAATCCAAGCCAATCTCCCCACCCTTATCATAGAGTTTATCCTAAACTCTGGTACCTTGGCCTGCACTTACACTTTCAAAGCTTCGTCATCTCCCCATCTTGATATCCTTAACATAGTCACCTCTGCAGTCCCTTATGTGTCTCTGATTTCTGGAGATTTGAAGATACTCAGCGTCTCTGGTCGAGCAAACTGGGCTCTGGGGCAGACGTCCTCCTGCCAGATGTTGAGCATCAGGTCCCTGCCCCATGCCCAGGGGGCGTCCCCCTCAGCTGCAGGAGGCTGTCTTTCCCGCATATTCTGAGAGGGTGCCCCAAGAAGGTGCGACTCAGTGTGAAGCCTGCGACCCGAGGAGCAGGGCAGGCTGAGACACGAGTGCCCTGTCAGAGGGGAGACGCATGCTCAACTCAGACCCCAGACCACAGGGGTGGACAGCGCACCGCCAGGAACAGCCCAGGAGGAAAGCCAGAGGGCCGGACGGTAGCTGCTCCCTCGCAGGACATGTGGGAAAAGACGGTGCCCACGGCCTGGACGGGGGAAGGGACACAATGTTCAACATCTAGCGGGAGGACTTTCCACCCCAGAGCCCAGTTCACTGGACCACGGAGGCTGAGTAGCTTCAGATCTCCAGGAATCAGAGAATCATGCAATCTGGAGAGGGCTGCACCCTAGAATGTTATCTCGTCAGCCCCACCTGCCCAAGGAAGGTCTCCGTAACCCTCTACAGGCACTGCAAGGCCATCACAGCCACCGAGCAGGTAGTGGTGGCCTTGCCCCAAGCCAGAGGCAGGCTCCGAGCCTCTAGTGCCCTGTCCAGCGTCCCAGGGCCTCCTCCCACAAGGCTTGTGAAACCTGGGGAGTTAGTGCAGCTGCGGGGACTCAGCTGCAGGGTTGAGCAGCAGGTCCGCCTCCTTATCCCTGCCCTCGCTCTGCTCTAGGGGCTTCTGCCAACTACATAACCTCATGGCCTTGATTTCCCCAGGAAAAGTGGGGCTGGCCTCCCATTTCACTAGGAGCCAAGGATTTCCCTTAGCACTTGCCAAACTCCAGTCCCCTTCCCTCCTTCCTCGTCCTCCATACTTAATTTGACACAAGCCAAATTGATTTTCCTAATCAGCCTTACTAATTTCTAGTCCTGGCAGTTTCCAAACTAAAATGACTGGTGTTCAGAACCCAAGGTCTGAGCTTCACGTGGTCTCCCGAGCAGGTCACAAACCAGTGGGGCAGTCCAGGGTAGAGTCAGCCCAGGGACCCCACGGCAGAGATGCACACGGTCTAATTATTAACTCTTTCTCCCACGAAGTCAGAGTCCCACTAGGTTCTCGAGACGCACATCCTCCCTCTCCCCACCTCCTCCTGCAGAGCCTGGCCGCCCACGGCAGCAGCCCCAGCGTGCTTGGGCTCTGAGTCACTCCCCAACATGGGGTTTCATTCCTTTCCAGGGTTATTTATCATCAAGCATCACACACACTTCATATGTCAACAACCCACTGAGCAGCCGAACACCCCTCGCCTCCTCCAGGCTGCTGTGTGGGCACAGTGACCCTCTGCTCCTTCCTCCCTTCCCAGCCCTCACTGTCCTCACAGGTCCCACCTCTCTCCCACCCCATCCCAGACTGTCCTGACCCCGGTACACACTCCTCCTGTCTCCACTCCTAACCCTTCTGTGTCCTAAGGAAATACTCCAGTTCTCCCTGCTGGGCACGCCCCTGGGGTAACGGGAACGCACATTCTAAGTGTTCTCGTCACACTCTGGTACCTTGGCTTGCTCTTACACTTTCAAAGCTCCCCATCACACATGGCACCAAGTCCAATTTCTCTTTCTGCTCACCAAGGTCTTCCGGCACCTGGCCCCTTCCTGCATGTCCAGTCAGTCTCCAGGCCCATCATCTGCTCACCAGGACAGTCGGGGACATTCCTAACCCAGTGTGTCCCCACCTCAGTGACACCCCTCCTCTGTCCTTCTACTTCCAGCCTCGGCCTCCTCATCTGGCGCTGGAGGGTGAGTCTGCTCCCTCATAGCGCAGCACCGCGCTGATACGCAGCCAAAGCAGGGTGAGCACCTGTGGGGCAGCCAAACAAAGGACTGCGAGCTGAGTGGCTCGAAACACTTGTCCTGGCTCGGCGCCTGTGGCTCAAGCCACTAAGGCGCCAGCCACATACATCTGAGCTGGCGGGTTCAAATCCAGGCCAGGCCCACGAAACAACAATGACGGCTGCAACCAAAAAAATAGCCGGGCCCGTGGTCCCAGCTACTTGGGAGGCTGAGGCAAGAGAATCACTTAAGCCCAGGAGTTGGGGGTTGCTGTGAGCTGTGACACCACAACACTCTACCCAGGGCAACAGCTTAAGGTTCTGTCTCAAAAAAAGAAAAAGAAAAAAGAAACACTCACCCTCCCCACCACCGCTCGGAGTCCGGGGTCACAGTGCTGGGGATGAGGGCCAAACCCCAACTCACTGAATGGTGACTGCACAATCATCGGCGTGCTGTCTCCACTCCCGAGCCTCAGTTTCTCACCTGGAGCATTGCTGTGTCACAGGACGTGCCTGGCACCACTGAGCGCTTGGTGCCTACAAGCCCTTGTGCTTGCTGTGCAAACGCTTCTGAATGCACAGCGGTCAAGGCCAGCAGGCGTTCTCTTCTGGCTTCTGCCCCATTCACCAAGAGGCTGTTGAGTGAGAGTTATCAGAGACTTTGAGGACTCCATGAAGCCGCTGCTGTCTCAACCATCACCCCAGCAGGTGAGAGATCAGCTACCTGAGGCTGCTCAGAAGACAGCTGACTAGGAGTTAAATAGAGAAAATGTTTCCCCATTAGCCTCTCCTCTCCCCCACCCCCTCCCCAGGAACAACAAACACATAAACACATTTCCAGCTAAGTGGGAGGTGCTGTGGGCTGGGGGTGCTCCGAGACTTTGTAGACTTTGTGCTTCTATCTCAGCCTTCCCTACCCCCTCCCAGAGTGCCCCCCTCACCCTCCCCAGCGCCTCTGCCCAGAACCTCCTCTCCTAAAGCATGAAAGAGAAAAGCCATTAAAGTCTTTTTCCCTCCATTGCATTCCCCCCCTCGCATTCCTAAAATGCTCTCTCCCTCTCCGTTGTTGATGTGAGCGCCAGCCTGTCCTCCTTCTCTGCACAAAACTGGAGACTTTATAAGAAGTGGGAAGGAGGAAGCCCCGAGAGGAACCACAGCTAACGTCCTAGATGTCAACACTCACCCGTGGGAACCGTGGGAACCGCTGCAAAGTGCCAGGCACATTTCCCCAGGAATGCCTCACCGCTAGCTAACCATTCTTCTCCGTTATCATTCACTCACATCCTGCATTATCATTGGTCATGTCTGTTCCTAGTCCACTTTAAGAGTAGTGTGTAATCTTTGGCAAGGGGGCCCGATGGGGTTTGTTTTGTTTGCCAGAGTGTTTTCTTCTTCTCGTTATTGTTTGCTCCTTGCCGTGGATGGAGGAGTGAAAGGCGAAGTAAGAGATTTCTTAACGTGCAATGAGCCCAGGGCAGTTTTAGAGAAGCAAGGGTCCCCAGTGGAACCTGACGAGGTATCAAGGCCAAGTCCTTCCAGAAGGGAAGCTTCTGCACAGGGGCTGTCAGCTCCTTCCCCCCAGCACTCCCTAGTGTCCAGCTGTCCCCACCCAAGCCCCTGAATACCTGAGCTCCCTGAGTGTGGGTGCTGGACTCGTGTCCCTATCAGCAATGGGACATCCAGAGGTCAAGGTGGGTTCTGGAAACTGATCTTGAGTGAGTAGCAGAAGATGGCCGGGACGGTCACTTCGCCAGTCCCACCTTGATGCCCCCTGGCTGTTATGGGGGCCATCGGCAGCAAAAAAAAACACAACATTGGTAATGTTGTTTTTAATTAGAGCAGTTGGTTTTTATTCCAGGATTCCTGAATTTAGAATCAAAGAACTGACAGGATAGAGTCCATTTCAGATTCTTCCAGAAACAGCATTGTCAGCTCTGAGTTTCTTCCCTAATTTAGCCTTTCTCAAACCCACTCATACACCCTGCACCCCTCTGCCTCCCACCCACCCACCCCCCACAAATCAAGGCTTCTCAGCAATCTTGACTTTTACTGGACTCAACTGTTATTGGGGGAATTTTGCCCCCAAACTGCCTTTTCCTCTCCCTGGGCCTCTGGAAGAACCTTACCGTCTCATAGAGCACAGACCCCCAAGAAGGGACCTCCTGGAGACCACCAAACGCTGTGGAAACAGGCTCCCAGCACCCTCAAGGGCGCCAGAGCCTGCTTCTTAAAAATCTGCAGAAAAAAGAGGAGGTGTCTGAATCCCCCTTTCTGATAAGCTCTCCGGCCCGTCTTTTGCCCAAATACAAAGGTCCTCATTAGCTTTCAGTCGGGGCTTTGAACTCCTCACAAAACCCTTCCTTCCCCTAACTGCCCACTGGCGCTGGCACTGGGGCTGGGGCCGGGGCCAGTGTGCCAGCATTTCCTTTGTTGCCTATTTTTAAGGTGTTTATAATGGAGCCTTTTTTCTGCTCCAAGCTCGCACCGCGTAGGTGAAATCTCAGTCTGGGAGGGTGTTCAGCAGCTTCCCAAACGCCAGCAGGCTCTTCTTTTAGTGCTGAGAGTAAACTAAGTTACTTTTGAGTACAACCATTTTTAGCGCAGTGTGGAGGGGCTGGGACAGTTGGGACGATGCGAATGCCCTTGTGCACAGCCCGAAAGTAAGCAGGAACAGCGCCCATTTCTCCCGATGGTCCCGACCCACCTGCAAGCTGTGGTCCAACAAATTACAGGCAAGTTAAACCACTCCAATGCAAAATGCTTTTGTCCCTCATAGGCAATGCTTCAGCTGTCCTGTGGGTCCCAGACTAACCCACAAAACTTGATTTAGTTCCTAGAGTTGCTGGTCTTCCATACTCATAACAGTCCCAGAATGGAGCCAGCTCCAGGAAGGAGAGCAAGAGAGGGTGTTCCCTCCTCCCCCCTGGACAAGGTGGGCATCCAGGGAACCTGCTGGGGGTGAGAGGGGGTTGTCCTCTGTCTTCAGTGAGTGTCCGCCCCTCCCCCTGGGGGCCAGACCCTGTTCTCCAATTCCAAAGCCCACTCTACAGTACCTCTGCTTTGAGGAGGATGGGGTCAGATGGACCTGCCTGCCTCTACTTTGAGTGCTCCAGTCTTGGCCTTCACTGATCTCTGCTCCCAGTGCCCAAGTGCTGGGCCCTGACTGCTCAGTGCCCTGGCTGAGCACCCCTGCAGGGGCAGAGGAGCAGGAAGCAGAGCACTGCCAGCCCTGGTGGCACAACAGCAGACAGGTCACCACACCTCTCTCTGCCTCCTTTATCAGACAAAGTCACTGGGGCCCTAGACCACCACACAAGGTCTCCTGTGCAGGTGTGTGCATTCGCCTAAAAAGAAATTGTTAACCTACATCCCCCTGGCTGACTTGCAGGCAGCGTCCTCAGACCTGATGAACACACCCAGACAGTTTAGAAGTTAAACCTTCTCCCACCAAGTATATTCTGAAAGCTCCGAGTTTTTCCTGATGCCAGAGCCTCCTCAGCAGACCAGGCAAAAGCAGAGTGGCTGTCTACTAACCGTGTGCTGGAGAAGCCAGGATCTGTGTCCTGGAACCCCCCAGTCAGTGAGCCCCACATCTGTAAGCAGCCAAGCAAGCGGCCTCTCCACCACCCCTCTGTGATCAATGCGATGTCGCCCGTGATCAATGTGGATTATCACCGTTAAGGATTCCTAAGTACCACACAGTCTGGCCATTCCTAGCAAATGCCCTTGAATCCCTGCATTCCTGTTCTCCTGTGGAACTCTGTACTGTGTGCAAAGTGATCACGATATTTTTGCGGTACATCCAAGAGACCCCTGGGAATCCTCCAGGGTTCCTCTAGAGTTGCACATACCATATTTTCCATCCCAGGGTGGCCAGGAAGATGATAGTCCATGACACAATTAAATTCTTTACATAAAGGCTGTGCTCTAGGTTCATTTTTAATAGAAAGGCGAATACAGTGTGCTCAATACAATCTGGGATTGTGAGTGAGTCATTCAATAAACAGGCAACTTTCCCACAACTCATTATTCCACAGAGCAAGGTGTCCCTACAAGGATAATGGAGCATAATTCAAAAAGTAGCTGGGCCTCACTTAACATTCCAGAGAGTAGAGCAGACAGCCGGTGGCAGCCACTTTGCTGCGCCATTAGCATGTGAACTGCCGCAGAGCTAAGCACAGACAAACCTCAGAATGCAGCTGTCCCACCAGCATCAGAGGCAGGTGATTCTCCAGGCTGGGGACTGCCCCTGCTTCCTCCTCTGCCCTCCCTTCCCCAGCCCAACTGGCGGGAAGAACAGGGACCCTGCACAACCGCTGGAGCTGTGAGGAAAGAGGTAAACCATGCCCCGATCTGCTGCTTGGAACGGACTCGACCACCCTGCTCCAAGCTCTCAAAAATATTCCTCCACCAGCCCACGTTCACCGCAGGACTCTGGGCCCAACACCAGGCTGGACGCTGGACAGTGAGAACCTCGAGTGTGTGGTTTCTGTCACTCCAGGGCTGATTCAGCTCAGTGCTTCTCAACCAGGGGCAATTTTGGCCTTCAAGGCATACTTAATAATGTCTGAGACATTTTTGGTGGCCACAGGGGGAAGGCATGCCCCTGGCATCAGTACGTGGAGGCCAGGCATGCTGGTGGACATCCACGAGGCAGAGGACAGCTCCTCAATAAGGCCAAGAACCTCTGCTCTAGGTGAGGAGGGGACCCCCGGCACAGTGTCAGCCCCTCCCTAACTACAAGTCCACTGTGAGTGCCAGGGCAGCTCAGTGGGAGGGAGGAGGCCACTAAAGTAGCTGTAGCTACATACTCCCTTTCTGGGCCTCAACCTCCCCTTCGCTAAAATAAGACTACCCTGAGCTGGGGCTGGTTTTGCCCCTTCCTCGCTCGGAAACAAAAATCGCCTCCTACTCTCACCGTTTTAAATTAGGAATATTTGGTGGTGTGATCATGTATGTTTAAAACCAAACAGAAATTTCCTGTTCTCCGGCACAAAATAAAATTCCAGTTTATAAAAGGGCCTTTAAAATCTCATAATCAAGCCCATTAGCCAAGCAAAATGCTCCACTTTGATTTCGTGGTGTTTAGCTTTCTTTTCTTAGCACCACTTCATTAGCGCGCTTTTAATGGATGTTCTCCAGCCTGCTTCTTGAAATTGCTGAAAAAGAAAACATACGATTTTAAAGCACAAGATACAAGAGAAATATCCCTTCCCCTTTAAACATGGAGGCTGGGAGAGAGCAGAGAGTGGGGAGGCGCACGGGAACCCAGCTAGTGCAGGCCGCTACCAGATCTGAGGGGAGCTTTGGAATCTTCTGCTGCATTTTTGCTAGCTGGCCTCATTGCCAGTGGGCGCACTAATTTCCAGCTCTTTGCTGCTTCAGCGGACCAGATTTTCTTGATTAACAACAAAAGGTTTTGTTGGGATCAGAGCTGTTTCCCACCATCTCTATGCAAACCCCGGCAACACAAACTGTGTACATTAACATTTCAAGGCGCTTCCTATTAAGGATGGCAAGAAAAGCCCCTCTTGGTGGGTAAAATCCATTTTGTCCTCTCTTGTGACATCTGTTCTAACTTCTAAAGCAGAAAGGAAACTAGATAATGCCAGAGAGTCGTTTGATTTACAGTACTTGCCCTGCAGACGCTGCTGCCCTCTCTCCAAGCCTGCCCCCTCTACTCTCCCGCTGTACTCAGACCATAGATGTGAGAATCTGCAAACTCCCTTCCCACCGGAGAACCACAGAAGCAATTCCAAATTTGCCGCTCAAACTTTCAATTGTCTTTTTCGTGATTGCTTAATTACATTTTCAATTACTTCTAAACCTCACAAAACGGAGTCTCTTAAACTTCAGTTTTTAAAAAAGCAAAATTTCAATGTTTATTGCTACATGTGCTATTGCATTTCATCTCTAATTCCCCTCCCCAAAGCCAATTTTGCTTTAGTGGAATAAGGAAATGGAAGCAAATTCGGGCAAGCAACTGAAATCTGTATACAAATACGGGGAAAACCCACAAGTGATAGAATAAAAAAGGCAAGAAGAGAAGCCCAACAGAGGCCCTGTCTCCTCCCAGCATCTGTGCTGCTGCTGCCAGCTCTGGGGTCCCTTACATTGGTCATCCCTGAGACAAAGCTGAAGGCAGATTCCAGCCGGTTTTCCATTCACTATTCATTCAGGGGTCCATCCCTCCATATGCATTCAGCCAACTGCTGTGTTAAATCAGAGCCTTCTCCCAGAATTGACATGGTAATGGAGTCATGGTGTCGCTCCCTGAAAAGGCCGCCCTAGGTATGCCTCTCTCTGACAAATCCACCCTTTCACCCCATTGAGGCCTGAAAATTGTCTCATAACATCCCAACATCTGTGCGACCTCCAGTCCTGCCTTTTGGAGCTGGGCATGTTTATCCCTAGGCGGGCTCACATGGGGTGGGGCAGGGCAGGCCCAGCCAGCCACTCCTGGGCGATGGCCCTCCAGCCCCAGGCCCCCTCCTCTCCTTCCCACAGCCTTTGTGCTCCAGAGAGGTTGGGCTCCAAAATGCTGATGCCTGGATGCTGCCCACCATGAATTTTTGTTTGATCATTTTTCAGGTGTTAAAGGCAGATAGCAAAGGTAAACTATTTCACGTGTATTTGCTGTCAGACAACCTTATGATCAGACAAGCAGGGAAAGTCAGACAAAAATGTGAGGTGGGGGGACCAAGCTGGGAGGGAGGAGAAGTTAGCTAATGAATTTAGCTCAGACTCTAGCAAATGACATTTGCTCAGCTAATAATGTACTTGAACTATATTTAAACTGGTCCAGGTCAATAAAATGCTTCTAAGGGGAAGCAGCAAGGTTGGGGACATTTACAGAAGGGCTCCACCATCTACGACTTACATGTGTCCTGCCCCAATACAATGATTTCACTTGATTTGACATTTAAGAGCCCTTTCTGGAAAGAAAAATGCATATTTCTATATTCTATTTGCTATAACCTCACCTGACCCTACACATAGCTGAGAAGAATAAATGTCACATTCGCTGCATTACAAACAGTTGTGGGCCATTCTAAAGAGGAGCAGGGGTGGGGGGCATACAAGTGGCTTCCATCAGTACTCACAGGGTGCATGTACCAGCCCATGTGGGCTCTGAGCACTTGGGTTTGTTTTGTTTTCTTTCCCTGCATCCAAACTCAAGCAACGGTTTAGATAAAATGTCCCTCTAACTGCATATGAGATGCTTTTCTGACTGACGGCAGAGATGCACAGAGCATTCTTCCACTCAAGTGTTCAGGAAGCCTCGCTGCCTCTGCAGGAGACCGAGAAACAGGACAGTGTGGCTGGAGCTGTTTTCAAGTGCCACTTTCTCTCATCCACCACCTTTCAAAGCTTGTAAGCCAAGACTGAATGGCACGGAAACCACAGGGCCTGGGATAGTGTCCCCTCGACCTGCTGACTTCTGGGAGATGCAAGCCCAGGGGTTAAAACAATAGGAGACGGAGGCGTTGACAATGATTTCGTGTCTCAGAGGCCTCCTCCAGGAACACGACCGTACCCCAGAAATGTCTCCCAAATGAGTCTGTCCTGTATTCTTCAGAGTTCTCCAGAGAAACAGAATCAATAGGATATACAGGGACACATAGGAGATTTAATATGGGAATTGGCTCACAAGACTATGGAGACTGAGAAGTCTCACGATCAGCCGTCTGCAAGCTGGAGAGCTGGGGACGTGGTCCCATCCAAAGGGCTGAGAACCAGGGAGCAATCCCCAGTCTGAGGCCAAAGGCATGAAGATGAGGATTGGGAGTGCTGAGGAGTAAATTCAGGGCTGGGGTCCCTTTTCATCTTGGAAGGTCACATTAATTTAGCTATAATCAAATAAGTCAATTCAAAAAAGTTCAACTAGATACACTTAAAAATGCATATTATTTCGTTTAAAAAATCTAGCTGCTATGTACTATACTTAAAATTTTCAAAAAATGAAAACTTTGTTAATTTTAAAGTTAACTGATCTTTCAATGACTTTGTTGTTTTGGTTTTTGTTGGAAAGCATTTAAATATTGACGTGAAGGTTCACAGTTTCAGCTGATCCTCTAAATGGGTACCAGTCTTTGTGACCTTAAGAGCATCTTGATTGGATTAGGTAGAAGAATGCAGATTTGCAGCAATAAGTTCTTGAAAAGCAAGAAAGATTTGGGGGGACATATTGCCCAAAGTGTTGAGTATTCTAACTACATTTTTCCATATTTCAATTATCTTTCTTAGCCTCAGACAATGACCTTAAAGTGTCATCTACTGAATGCTCAATCAATACCAGTTGTAGTCTAGGTGCCTGGGTGACAGCAAACAGGTGAGGCTAAAATGCTAATTGAGGGTGATATTGTGATTCTCAAAGTCAGAGAACATTTCATTATATTCTCCAGTTAACAGGTTGATAACACCTGTATATTCTTCAAATGATCTACACGTGTCATCCTGCTCATCAATGACCTTTGCTAATGGGGGAAATGTTCACCTGAAATTTGCTTTTGAAGAAGGAGTATTTTGAAAAGAGATAGCTTTTTTCAAACTGCTTGGATTTTTTTTTGCCACATATCATAAATAGACTTAGTTTTACCTTCCAAAGAAATGTTCATTTTGATTTGACAAGCTGTCACAGAGATATACTGCGTTCCTATAGAAATCATCTTCCAATAATTCACATTGCTGATTCTCTTCTTCATAAAATTTAACTATCTCTTCTCACAAAGATAAAATTTTGGCTAACACCTGTCCCTGCAATAAGCAATGCACTTTTGAATAGTAGGGCCAATCCACACTGAATACCTTATCCTGAAACTTTAGCATGGTATGAAACTGAGGGACCCTTGTTGCATTTGTACAAATACAATTAACAATATTTATAACTTGTTGCAAAGTGTCACTTAAAATAGTAGCTTTAGCACAGAAATTTTGCTGATGCAAGATACAGTGAAAAGAAATGAGAGCATCTGAATATGTTAAAAAAAATTCTTTTATCTGTGCAATAAATCCTTTATGTTTTCCTGTCATGGAAGGTCCACTGTCTATACCAGCGGTTCTCAACCTGTGGGTCGTGACCCACAGGAACTGTATTAAAGGGCCACAGCATTAAAAAGGTTGAGAACCACTGGTCTATACCACTCACTAAGTTTACCAAATTCAGTCCAACTTCATGACATTTATCTTGAAAGTTGTTGAAGATTTCCCATGTTCTGTTCACAAGATTGCACAAAGCTAGTTATTCTTCATAGCAAAGAAAATCTTCTGTTATGACCCAAATGAAACATAAAATCTGCACCAGATCAGTAGTATCAGTAGATTCATCTAAAGCAATTGATAACATATATTTTCCTTTTAAAGTATAGCATGAAGTTGTTCTAAGTTGAAGGCTAATTCACGCTGCCAACCAGTTATGGTTCTCCTTGGAAGAGGCAGTTGCTCATACTTTGAAATGTTATCAGGGTCTAAGCACCCCACAACTTCAACAACGTAGTGGTTCCCAACTTCTACATCACTGAATGGCTTCCGTATTCCCCAGAGTATATCTGCTACTTTGTTTTTGCTTTTGTTTTTGTTTTTTGTTTTTTGGTTTTCTTTGTAGAGACAGAGTCTCACTTTATCACCCTGGGTAGAGTGCGGTGGCATCATACAGCTCACAGCAACCTCCAACTCCTGGGCTTAGGTGATTCTCTTGCCTCAGCCTCCCAAGTAGCTGGGACTACCGGTGCCCGCCACAATGCCCGGCTATTTTTCTGTTTTGCAGTTTGGCCGAGGCCGGGTTCGAACCCGCCACCTTCGGTATGTGGGACCGGCGCCCTACTCGCTGAGCCACAGGCACCGCCCTATCTGCTACTTTGTAAGTTGCTTGAGTGGCATTATTTCCAGGTCTTACTGCCGCTTGAAAGAATTTTCTTTGCTTTTGCTTTTCATCTTTTAATTTCTGCAATACAACTTTTCCTGCCTCTCCCTCTAATTTAAAATGTTTGTGGTTCTTTTGAGTTTTATAATGCTGATAAGCATTGAATTTCTTCAATATTGATGTTGCAGTATCACAAAGCAAGCAAATCATCTATCGTTAGCAGCAATAAGACAATATTACAATCCCCAATCCTCATTTAAAAAAAAAAAAAGCAGACAGAATTTTTAAAAAGAGTGCTGCTCTATCAACCAGTCACAAATTCCACTTCAAACAGAAACACAGTACACTGTTGTCACAAGCTGACAACAGACTAGTGTCCTTGACCCCCAAAACTCTCACCAACCAGCCTCCTGTGGTTGTGGGGCCAGGCAGGCAGGAAAGTTAGAACTCAATGACCAGCATAGCAGCTGTCATTTTAGCCCTTATGGTTTACTGATGTTCTAAATTGTACCAATCCCAGAGGATTATTTTGTTGAAACCTATTTTATTCTTTGATACTTTAAATGAGTTTGTTTTAAAAATAAAAATATAAAAGATGAACAAACATATATTAATAAAAATAAAGAGGCTTGTTCTGTAAAAAAAAAAAAAATTGGATTCAAATCGGCCAAATTGGAGTCAAACGGCTGCACTTAAGGACCCAGAAGACCACATGTGGCCTTAAGGCTACAGTTTCCCCGCCTCTGGGTGGTCCTAGAGTTCAAAGACCTGCAAACCAGGAACTCTAGTGTCTGGGAGAAGATAGGTATCCTGGTTCAAGAAGAGAAAGAAAATTCTCCTTTACTCCACCTTTTCCTTCTGTCTGGGCCTTCAACAGATTAAAAGATGCCTGCATCATGGGCGCAGGTCTTGTTTGTGCAGTCTACTGAATCAGAAGCCAGTCCCTTCCAGAAACAGCCTCACACACTCCCAGAAATGTTTTACCAGCTACCCGGTATCCTGTAGCCCATTCAAGTCAACACACAAAATTAACCACCTTGCCACCTCCCACCCCTGTCACAACCTGGGCCTGAGCCATAGCACAACCTCCCTGGGTACCTGCAGCCTCCTCCTAGAGCCCCCCCCTACCCCGGCTCCCTCGTCCACCTGCCCATCCACCCTCCACCCAGAAGCTCAGCAAGGCTTCTACACAGCCCCTCTGCTTACTGATGGGTCGCACCTGAGTCCAACGTCATCTGAAGGGCAGCCTACCCAAGAACCGGGTCTGGGATACAGATCTGGTCACCATGTCCCCCGTGGCACAAAGTCCTACAGAGACCTCCTCATTGCCTGAGGACTAGCCCTGCCTAAGCAGGGCCCCCAGCTCTCTGGGCTCACCTCCCCTCCAGAGCCCTCAGAACCAGCACTCCGTCCCAGCCCTGCACTTGCAGGGGCCCCTCTTCTGACTTCACTTGGCCCAGCCCTGCTCCTCAGGGCTACAGTCAGTTATGGATTAAATTGCCGCCCCCCAAAGGACATATGGTGAAGTCATAACCCCCAGGGCCTCAGAGTAGGACCTTATTTGGGGACAGGGTTCTCACAGAGGTTTCAAGTTGAGGTGAAATCATTAGGGTGGCCTCTAATCCAGTATGACTCGTCCTTATAAGAAAAGGAGATTTGGACACAGACGGACACGGAGGGAGGTTAAATGAAGAGACGCAGGAGCAGACGCCCTCTGCAAGGCAAGGGGAGAAGCCGGGGAAGAAGATGCCCACAGCCCTCAGAAAAACCCCGGTCCTACCCACACTCCCATGTCAGAATTCCAGCCTCCAGAACTAGGAGACGGAATAAATTCCTGTTGTTTACGTGACCTGGTTTGCGGTCCTTAGCTACAGTGGCCTGGCAAATTGACCCAGGATCTGTAGGGCCAAAGGGATCTGGCGCAGGGAGCCGGTGGCCAGACTCTGACCCATTCCTCAGTACTTGGGAGCACAGAAATCCCCACCCAAAGGGCCTGGCCCCACCTCCCTGGGTGTGCCCTCCCACGCCCCAAGGCCTAAGGGCTAGCTCCTGCAAGAGCCTGGGAAGAGCTCAGGTTTGAGGGTCAGGTGTCCAGAGACCACCTGCAAGGCCCTTAACAGGCCCCAAGGGGGGAGCAGTCTGGGGAGGCTCCAGACCAGAGGGCCTCACTGTGTTCTTGCCCAGGCCCCACAAACACCAGGTGGCCCCTTTCAGCCCATCTGTCACAGCTGTGTCATTCCTCCCGGAAACAGCAGCAGGGGAGGGGAGGGAGCAGGCCTCATCAGCCCTCACTGCTACGCCCTTCTTTTCCCTGGATGACCAGAAGCTGTGGATCCAGAATGGTGTCCTACTTGATTTTCCCAACAGTCTCTCTCCCCAGGTTTGTTTCCTAATCCTGACTCGGCTGTCGGTCACCTCGGCTATGCCCTTAGGCAACGACCCTTTCAAAAAGCTCTGGGTGCCAACCTTGGTTGGAGGCTCCTTGAGGAGGCCCTCCAAGCAATGCCCAGATTGTCAGCAAGCATGGAGCTGACCCGTCCCCCCAGGATGTGACCCCGGCCCAGGAGTGGCCACCCACGCAGAGCAGAGGCTGGGCTCCTGGGAAACCATGGAGGCAGGCCACATGTTCCTCCCCCAAGCTCTGCATCAGCCCAGACAGCACCACCTGACAAGGCCAGGCAGGGCACAGCCCACCGACACCCTCCCCTGCTCCTCCCAGGACAGGCAGTGCTAGAAGCCACCAGTGTGTGACTTACGGGCAAGAGCCGTCCTCACAGCAGCCTACCTGCCCCAGCCCAGCGTGGGACACACCACAGAAACGGCCCACAGCACGGAACCACGGACATGGGAGTGTGGGCACAGGACGGCCACTGCGAGAGCTGCCCAGGGCTTGCACGATGGCGATGTTGGCTCAGCACCACTGCTCATCCGTGAGGACCTTTCCCCAGCCCCTCCTACAGCCCAACCTAGTGCAAGAACCCCAGTTTTTCCTCGGGAACCTCGCAGCCATGTTTCCCACACCCACTTTCACCAGCGGAAGTCATGGCCAGCCCAGGACATTCGGTTGTCCACTGCCACCCACGACACCATAGGCAGCCCAGGCAGGGACTCCTCAGGCCTCAGGGCCAACTGTCCAATGGTTCAAAAGTTCCTCGTGTTTTTACCAGACACTTACATATAAGAACAAAACAAAGCAAAAACCACCAACCTGGGTTGTCCCAGAGAACACTGGCCACGGCAATCGATTACTTCCCCCCAATAGTCAAGGCGGCATTAATATTATTCCCTAAGTAAAGTTGCTCATGAAGAGTGAGCCCCAACAGGAGTGTGTGGGGGAGTCTGCTGGGGGGAGAGTCCCCTCGTGCTTTTGCAATACACCTGGTCCCAAAGGAACACCTGCCTTGACCTTCACCTCACACTTCTCCTTCAGGGTCCCAAATCTTCTGTAGTGATACATCAGCCTCCTTCCTTCTCAAATCCTGTTTCCAAAGATGGGCCCACAGTCCCCTTTGTGGGATTGGCTGTGTAAAGAGGGAGTGGACCCCTGCTTCCAGGGAGCAGGGGGGTTGGGGAAGCTCCACCTATACCCTGAATCTGGGCTGACCTGTGGCTGCAGCTGGTCGGGCCAGGTAGAAGTGGTGGTGCGGGGAGGGTGGGCTCCTTCACCCTCTGGGAAGACACACGTCAAGTGGAGAGACTTGAGTGGACTAACGGGGTGAGGAGAGACACCCTGGGAGCAGGAGGCCACATGCAGGGGACAAGAGGGGGGTGCCCTGCCAACAGCAGCTATTATCACAGGCCATCAGGTTTTGGGGTGCTCTGTCATACCTTGACAGCTCATTTAACCCTGCTTAGCAGGCCTGAAGCAAGCCCTGGATTCTAATTTACCAGCATTTGTGGTTCTGGTTTTTGCTTTCTTCATTTGACGACCTTCCTACATCACTGCTCACAGCTTCTGCAGAGTCCAGCTTCTAACAGCCAATCTGTGCACTGTAATCTCATTATAAAACCTACATATCTTCCTTAAATATTCCAGAACAGTAAGACTAAAAATATCCAGTAACTTTGGCTGGAGTTACCAGTAGTCTTTCCACAGCATTTAACTTCCTATTTCTTTGACCTGGCTTTAAAGAAGAAAATTATACATTTATATGTATAACATAAGTAAGATACACAGAGAGAGAGAGATCGTCAGCTTCCTTCTTTCTGCCGATAGGTCGTATTGGGGACTGGAGTCTCAGGACACCCCCCACTCACTCCCCTCGCCCTTCTCACCTGGGGTCCCAGCATTCCCGATGGCCCCTCCTTTCTATCCACCGCTAGCGGGTGTTTGACGGCACAACTCACCTTTTATTCAATCAAACCCCACGGCTGTCATCTGGTATTGCTGAGTGACCTCTGCTCTGCAGGGTGGTGCCCTCGTGGGTGCCTTCCCAAGAACCTTCCCAGCCCCACAGTGGCCAACCAGAGACCAGCAATCTCTGGGTCAGTAGGACGCAGGAACAGGGGAGAGGACACACCTGTGGCCAGTTATCCTTTTTTAAAACGCATAGATTAACACTCAGCAAAACCTTTTTAGCACAATGATGCTACTTTAATCATTCGCTGAATGCCCCTCCCTGATGACCTATTAAGAACACCAAGGAAGGCGTCAGTGAAGAGCTCACCTCTGGCTGTGCTGTGAGGACCTATACCAGGCAGGCCACTGGGGCCAGGGCAGAGGGGAGCACAGGTGCATGGGTTTAGCCTACTAGTGAAGGGCATGTTGGAGCAGGCCCTTGAAGGAGGAGGAGATCTGCTTGGTAGAGAAGGGAGAAGCAGCTGCAGGCAGCAGGACGCGGGATTCAGAGGTGAGAAGCCTTTTTCTGGAGCAAACAGGAAAGACCTGGAACCATGGACTGAGGCTAGACTGCATAGGGCTGATTTCCCCGAGCAAATCTATTCCTGAACTCCAGCACTGAACCTGCTCTGAGTGAAGCAGAGACATCACAGGTGCAGTGGGGCAGCCCGGGGGCCACAGGGGGAGCCCCGAGTAGGAGTTGTGCAGCCTTAAATGCAGAATTTAAGGGAGTGTCAAAAAACTTGATGATCAAGATAAATATTTTAATGTACGTAAGAAATCAAAATGAATGCAAAAATCCATAGTGAACAAAAAACCACACTTCTAAATGCAGGCAGGATTGTTCGTACATAGAAACAGAGCAGAAGGGTAGTTACCCAGGGTGGAAATGGAAAGATGTAGGTAGGTCAAAGGGCCCAAAGTTGCAGTTAGCAGGATGAGTAACTTTTAAGGATCTGGAGAAAACTGTCTTAGTTAATTTTGCATGAATTCCTGAGACTGGGTCATTTATTTTTAAAGAAAGGTTTATTTGGCTCAGAACTCTGCTGGCTGGAAGATGAAGCATGTGGTGAGGGCCTCAGGCTGCTTCCACTCAGGGAGAATGGTGGGGAGACAGTGTGTGCACAGGTCAAAGGGCAAGAGAGGAAGTGAGGGAGCATGCAGGCTCTTTTTTTTTTAATCAAAAAAACCTTTTTTTAAAAAAACCTCGAATAGCCAAGACATTACTTAGAAATAAAAACAAAGCAGGAGGAATCACACTACCAGACCTGAGACTGTACTATAAATCAATAGTGATCAAAACAGCATGGTACTGGCACAAAAACAGAGAGGTAGATGTTTGGAACAGAATAGAGAACCAAGAGATGAACCCAGCTACTTATCATTACTTAATCTTTGACAAGCCAATTAAAAACATTCAGTGGAGAAAAGATTCCCTATTTAACAAATGGTGCTGAGTGGACTGGTTGGTGACCTGTAGAAGACTGAAACTGGACCCACACCTCTCACCGTTAACTAAGGTAGATTCTCACTGGATTAAAAATTTGAACCAAATATATGAAACTATCAAAATATTAGAAGAAAATGCAGGGGAAACTCTTGAAGGAATCAGCTTGGGTGAATATTTTATGAGAAGGACTCCCCGGGCAATTGAAGCAGTATCAAAAATACACTACTGGGACCTGATCAAACTAAAAAGCTTCTGTACAGCCAAGAACATAGTAAGTATAGCAAGAAGACAGCCCTCAGAATGGGAGAAAGTATTTGCAAGTTATGCCTCTGACAAAGGTTTAATAACCAGAATACACAGAGAACTCTAATGTATTAGCAAGAAAAGAACAAGTGATCCCATCTCAGGGTGGGCAAAGGACTTGAAGAGAAACTTCTCCAAAGAAGACAGGTGCACAGCCTACAGACACATTAAAAAATGCTCACCATCTTCAATCATTAGAGAAATGCAAATGAAAACTACTTTGAGATCTCACCTAACTCCAGTAAG
>CAUYON010060555.1:0-16762 GCA_963573935.1 Arctocebus calabarensis
CAAGAGACTCGCTTGAGCCCAGGAATTGGAGGTTGCTGTGAGCTGTGATGTAACAGCACTCTATCCAGGGTGACAGCTTGAGGCTCTGTCTCAAAAAAAAAAGAAAGAAAGAAAAGAAAATGTTTCACATTGTATATGAAAACAGCACATTGTGCCCCTTGATTGCACTAATGTACTCAGCTATGATTCAACAATTAAAAAAAAAAAAAAAGACATGTTTGGGGAACTAGGGGTGGGATGCAAGGGACTGAGTGAGAGATGAAACTGGCTATGAGCCTGTGACCTGGATTGTGGAGGGTCTTGCACAAGTAGGCTGGGTGGGGGAAAAGAGCAATAGCATTACTAGATTGGAAGTTTAGGAAGAGGTCTCTGTTGCAGTGTGAGAGGGTATGGGGTATAGACTACAGATTAGGAGGCCAGTTGGGGAGCTTTGCAGTAAACCAGGTAAGAGACAATGGGACCAGGGCAGTGGCCAGAGGATGGGAAGGGGGACAGATTCACAAAATATGACGAGACTCAGTATTGAGAAAGTAAGTATAATGATAGGGCATAGATAAGGTGGGAGGGGTGAGCCTGGGATGCTGATGCAGAGACTGGGAGTTATAGGAGGAGGGAGGATTCTGGGAAGAAGAAGAATGGGGATGGGGTGGTGCCTGTGGCTCAGTCAGTAAGGCACCAGCCCCATATACTGTGGCAGGTTCAAACCCAGCCCCAGCTGAACTGTAACAAAAAAAAATAGCTGGGTGTTGTGGCGGGCGCCTGTGGTTCCAGCTACTTGGGAGGCTGAGGCAAGAGAATCGCCTAAGCCCAGGAGTTGGAGGTTGCTGTGAGCTGTGTGATGCCATGGCACTCTATCGAGGGCGATAAAGTAAGACTCTGTCTCTACCAAAAAAAACTTAAAAAAAGAATGGGGATGGCTTTGGGCACAGTGTGTCTGAGCTGCTTTTGGCTTCTTTAATTGTCCTTTCTCAACCATTGACTTCGAAAACAACACCTTCAGTTTTGACCTTGATCCTGACCTCCAAACCAGAATTTCCATGGTCCCATAGGGTATTTGCATCTTCTAGCCACCTGGCATCTGCAGCTCTCCATTCTTCCCCAAACTCTTCCTTGCCCACCACTCTATGTTAATGGCAACCCCAGGAGTCACCATCACTGGCCTCTTGCTGTCTCATCCCAAGCCATGTAGTTTCTATTTCCATAATACCTTTGTGTCTGTGGCTTCCTTCTCTCTCCTCTTTCTGCTAATGCCCTTGTGATATCTCAGCCTTTCCTCTTGCTTCCTGTTGTTTACATTCCAATCCTTCCTCCACTGACTGTCACTCCCTTGCTCAAAAATTATAGTGCCTCCCTATTGCTTGTACTGATAACATACAAGCTTGTTATCTGGCTCTGTCCTCACAGTCTATCCCTATCTCCCCTTTTATGGTTTACTTTTCACAACTTCCCTGTGGGCACCCTCTGTGCTACTTACCATTCATTGCCCAACAGCCCCTTTGTGAGGCCAGACCAAAGGCTTCCCTGCAGACTGAAATGTACCCCTCTGCCTCTGCCTGTCAAATCACATCCACCCATCAAATCCCTGATAAATGCCTCCTCCCCAAGCACCATGCCATCCAGTTGCTTATCTGTTTCCTGTCTTCTCTGTCATACCTTGATGGCAGCTTGTGAACACCATTGGTATTTGGTAAATGTGTCTTGAACTGAGTTTGCTCCTTATTGGCAACCACTTCAGAAACCTGTTCACAGTGGCTTCCCAGCTTCCATCTAAGGTGTCTAACTTTACTCTCCAGCTGCTCCTCCAAATACATCCCATGTTTAATTTCAGCCCTATGCTAGAAGTGTGAAAGATATAAAAATGAATAAAGGACATCTGCCCTCCAGAAGGGTGCAGTTTCCCTAGGGATGCTAATAGCTAATATAATTAGTTTTAAATAATATCTTTTGATCATGGGGCAGGGAGGCATCTAGTCTCCCCTTCATGATTAGAAATCTGGAATTAACTCATAGTGGTGACTTGCTCCATTTAAAATGATTCCCCAGGCTCGGCGCCTGTGGCTCAACGGGCTAAGGCGCCAGCCACATACACCTGAGCTGGCAGGTTCGAATGCACCCCCGCCCGCCAAACAACAATAACGGCTGCAACCAAAAAAAAAAAAAATAAATAAATAAATAAAATGATTCCCCAGCCTCCAATGGTGGCCAGTGAGATGTACACGGAAGTCTTGGGATAGGGCTTCTGGGAAAGCTTGCTAACGGGGACTGAGCCAGCCAGAACACGCCCTTTTGTCTTTTGCCCCTTACCTTGTCCCCTTTCTTCTGGAATACAGATGCCTAGAAGGGTGGCAGCCAGTGTCTAAGTGTCAGATGCAAACCTCACATTCTGAAGGCAGAACAGAAAGCTAGACTTTGAGTCCTCTCTAGCCTTGTGGAACTGTCATGCAACCAGGACTGCCCCCCTCCCAGGGACTGCTGACCTTCAGCTTCTGGCATGTGATTAAACCACTGTGCTTGGTTTCTGTGACCTGCATTACTGACTGCTACAGTGAGATTTGTAAAGTTTAGCCAACTTGAGAATTCCCAACAGTGAAAAGTAGCCCAGCATGAAATCACATTACAGCAAAAGTCTTAAATGTAATAAGCTTGTGCTTATTGGGGATTATGTAACACATGGAAACAGTAGAGAAAGACAGGTGTGTAGCCCAGATGAATTGGGAGCACCACTCCTGTTTTCTGAGAAAGGGAAACTCACCTGGGAAAAGCTGTAGAAGGGAATGAGTGACTTCATGGGCTGGAATGCATGCCGGAAATGTCAGTCAAGGACTACGTGACTCTTGCTAATGGGCCGATCAGGATCAAGACATATTTTGCCCGATCAAGATAAAAGATGCTCAAATTAGATGGAGGGAAAACCCAGGTGTTAAGATTCAGAGATTAGAGCAGATGTCTATCTGTGGAGGCAAGAGTGATTCCATACAATCTGTGCCACCTAGTCAGAGCTTTCCTATGGTCCACAGTTCCCTAGAGGGAAGTGCGTGGTTCCTCAGGGGTGCACTGGATGATGTGTGGTGGTTCAGGGCTCTAAGAAACACTGGATCTCAGGCTATTCTCTTCTGATTCTTTTTTTAGACTTACGTATTTCTTGAATAATTGATGTATTTGCTTTGTACAAATTCCACAAGAGTATGCTTCTCCCATTTCTGGTCTGAGGGTCTTTTGAAGCAACCATTCCTAGCAGTTCCTTGTGTATTTTTCCAGATGTATTTCAGCATCTATCAACCCATACATTCATATAGTCACTTTTAAAACTAATTAAAGCATTCTATACACAACTGTTCTAGACCTTGCCTATTTCATTTAACATATCAGTAAGTTCTGTTTAATAGAGAGAGCCACCTTATTCTTTATAGACTAAATGCTACTCCATTGTGTGACTGGCATGTAATTTAAGAGGTCCACTATTGATGGACTTACCTATTTCTACTCATTTGCTATTATAAAAATTGTTGCAGTTGGGCGGCGCCTGTGGCCCCACATACCAAAGGTGGCGGGTTCAAACCCGGCCTCGGCCGAACTGCAAAACAAAACAAAAAAAAAATAGCTGGGCGTTGTGGCAGGCGCCTGTAGTCCCAGCTACCCAGGAGGCTGAGGCAAGAGAATTGCCTAAGTCCAGGAGTTGGAGGTTGCTGTGAGCTGTGTGAGGCCACGGCACTCTACTGAGGGCAATAAAGTGAGATTCTACAAAAAAAAAAAAATTGTTGCAGTAAACATCTTTGTACCTATTTCATTTTGCATATTAATTAATCCATGTATTCAACAAATATTTATTGAACACCTACTATGTATACAGGTCTTCTCTGGGCACCAAGAACACAGTGCCAAAAGAAGCTCTTGCTTCATGGAGCTGCCACTGTATGGTGGAGAATAGTCATAGGATAAATTCCTAGAAGTGGGTCACACCTTCTGTCAGTCCTTCTAAGTCAGCCAAGAAGAAAGTCTCACTTTGGTGCCAATGTCTTTATACCTTTCTTTGGTTCTTGCTGATTTCTTTTAGGCAGAGAGTATTGGCTTCAGATTTAGAGTGTTTGCCATGCCACAGAAGGTAGCTAGAGTTTAATAACAATGGTTGTTGTTAGATTTATTTTTACATAGCAAATGGTACTGATTTCCCACCTGTAATCAAAATGTGACGGTTCCTTTCAAAATAATTTTTAAAAAAAACACTAGGCATGGTGGCTCACACCTGTAATCCTAGCACTCTGGGAAGCTGAGGCAGGTAGATTGCTCGAGCTCAGGCGTTCGAGACCAGCCTGAGCAAGAGCAAGACCCCCTGTCTCTTAAAAAAAAAAATAGCCAGGCATTACAGTGAGTACCTATAGTCCCAGCTACTTAGGAGCCTGGGCAAAAGGATCACTTGAGCTCAAGAGTTTGAGGTTGCTGTGATCTATGATGCCACAGAACTCTACTGAGGGCGACAAAGTGAAACTCTGTCACAAAAAAAAAAAAAAAAAAAAAAAAGGTGAGTCAAGCCAGAGTAGAATGTTAAGTAAATAATAACATAGGTGGAATTCAAGTGTGGAAAAAACCCACAAAGGTGATAGTCAAATGATTGAGGTTAGGAAATTACTGAATTAAACAAAGCCAGGAGAATAGGCTAGCCTCTCACAGTGTATTTGATGTTTATTTTTGTATCCTCACTCATCTTTGGTGTTGAAATGTTCCCGCCTCCATATTTCTTCCTAGGCAGCTTGTTCGCTTATCATTATTATTACTCGTTCAGGAATTCCAATGCTTAGATTTCATCGAACTTCTGGTCATAAAAATTTTGCTGTTTTGTTTTTAAATATTAAATAAATTGTCATCGATTTGTATTCGCTCAGAAAATCTCTTTCCCTTGCATCCCCTAGACACCCTGGCCTTTTTGTCATTGCTGGCCCTGGAGATATTTGGAGATGCTTCCGCCGGGGGCTTGGATGCAGCACCCTTAGTCAGATTTTCATAATCTAGCTGAGGCTTGCCTAGTAATTCTCTAAAAATATAATGTGACAAACAACCAAGCCCAAGTAGGCCTTTGGGGGAGATCTCAAAGCCAGAACCTTCTCTACAATGCCCGCAACCACCAGTGGGCCTGTAATCACCCACACTTGTTAGCTGAACACATAAAAGATTAGCTTGGTGGTTGGAAATGTCAACAAGAGCATTTCACAGATGTGCTCTTTGTGCCAAGTAGGGAGTAGTGAGTCTCTAGTAGCGCTTGTTAGCTCTTTCTGGGGCATAGGGCAGAGGGTAGGTGGTGCCCTCAGGCCTAGGGCCAGAGCACCTTTGAGGTAGGTGATAGGAGAGGCCAGGGTTGAATAGAGAGGTCAAGTGGGGGTGGGGAGCATATGAAGAGCATCTGGAAGCTTCAAAAATAAGCCTCAAAAATGAAGGCCATCCATCAGAGGTTAAACACTTAAGCTCTGAAATCTGGTGATTAACAGCTATCAGTTAATTGCTGAGAACCTACCATACACCAGGCACTGATTTCAGCATTTTAAGTACTAACTTAGCAGTTCTCAAACTTTTTTGGTTGGTCAGAAAATGTTTTGAGGACTCCAAAGAACTTTTGTTTCTATAGATTACATCTGGTGGTGTGATTTGGTATAGCAACTGGTCCTCTGAGGAAAAGTCCTGATTTGAGGCATTTGCCAATTTCCATGGTGTAAATACTTCTACCAGAGCCAATTTCAACATACCAAACTGACATCACTAAATGTAAAGTGGGGAGAGATGTGTATAATCAACTTTTCCAAGCCAATGCAGGCTGACTCCAGCACAGTGCAGGAATTTTGTTGATATTTAAGGTACTAGAAATCAAAACTGAGAGATTTTAAAAATATGCCTTCATTAAAAATGCTACTAACAAACCCATTACATATTAATATGAATAACATTATGAAAATAACTATTTGCAGAGTAAAAAATGTTTAGTGAAAAGAGTGACTTTTATATTTTCGCAAATCCCTTTAATGTTTAGCTTAATCAAAGAGAGCTGGGTTCATACATCTGCATGCAATCTGCTGTGATGTCATATATCCCCTACTCTCTGGAAAACTCCACTGAAGATCAATAAAGGTAAATATTGTCTTAGTATTACTATGGACATACTTTTGACCTCACATACCCCCTGAAAGAGTCCTTGGGTCTTCCATGGAGTCCCAGAACCATGCTTTGAGAGAACTACTATACTAATGCATTTGATTTTTCCAACAGCCCAGTGAGGGAGGTTTTTATATCCCCATTTTATAGATGAGAAAATTGAGGCAAAGAGCAGTTAAGTAACTTATCCAAGAGCACTAAGCTAGAAAGTGGCAAAGTTCAAATTCAAAACTAGTCAGTCTATGCAGATGGGGGATCGAGCTGGTGACTATCACTAGATGTATGATCTTGGGAAAAGTAACCTCTTTGAGCCTGAGACATTGTCATTTGGTTAACCCATTCTCATGTCCTTCACTTCCTCCCTGGTACTCAGGTCTTACTGATGGGCCCTCATCTGGGTTCTCTTAGCACCTTCCCTTTTCTTCTGCCTACGTGGCACTTTATCCCACACTATGGTGGTGTTCTTTAGTTGTCTCTATTGGACTGTGTACCCCTGAGGGTATGAGGACAGACACCACATCTACCTTGATTATAGTTGTACCATCGGGGTCTGAAACAGGTGTTCAAAAAAGTCTCTGAGAAAGAAAGAAATGGTTAGATGTTTTACAATAAGGCCACAGACCATCCTACCTAGGACTCTTCTCTGTGGCTCCAGGGAGGGAGAGAGGAGTGAGGATGGGGGAGGTGAAGGGACTAATGGCCTCTGAAACTACATTTATTTACACTTGCCAAGACTGTTGCATCATCATAATTATAGGACAAATCATGGGCTAAGAAAAGCCTCCTCCTAAATTCTCCAAAGAGATTCCCCCTTTTTTGCCTGGCCTCGCCTCTACTCAACTTTCCCATCACTTGGCTCTCAGACACATAGGTAAGTAGCCCCTCCAGATATTCTTTCATCCTTCCAGAAAATTCTGCATCCTCTGTGCTGCTGGAGGAGGGAAGGGAGAACTCTGCTTTCTCTTCATATCCTGGGCTACATGAGTTACCAGCACCCCCCTTAACCTTTTCTAGAATAATTAAACCTTTTTATTTCATCACCTTTAGGAAGGGGCTGGCTCCACACCACTTGTTGCCTAATTAGTGGCTGCATTTTGGGGGACTCTGGCAGGTGGGAGCCGTCAGATGCAGGCCTTCTCAGCTTCCTCTTTTGCTCTCTACACGGTCCTTTCCAGCGGTGACCTTCTAGGAGTCTCAGAATCCCCCAGAAGGAGAAGTGTAATTGTGGGGGAGGGAGGGCACAGGGCAGAGACAACCAGCCAGGATTCTGCCTGTAAGGCCACAGGGCCGAACTCCGGCACCAGAGACCTTTAAGAAGCAAAAAGGAACTGAGAAAGCAGCCTGGAGTCGGCTCAGCCCGGAGTTCCTGGAATTCTGCTCTGCGGCTGAGCCTTCCCTGGCAGCCAAGGCCCTTCTGACTAACAGGAGATGAGGATGGGAAGCGAGGAGGGTGGGTGGAGAGGCAGGTCGGCCTGCCAGCTCTCCTGGGCACTGCCAGCTCCCCAGACTGGCTCCAGGTTTCCCCGGGAGATGCTGGGTCTCTTGGAAACCTCCTCCCCTCCCTGCTGTGGGTGGCTGGCTGCCTCCTGCTGTACAGAGGCTGGACAAGGCTGCAAATCAAGTTCTCTTTCCACTCAGGATCAAGCTCTCTGCCCACCTGGTCTGGAGGAGGCCAGCAAACCATGGCTGTCTGTAAAACATGGGCTTTACCTAGGAAGGAACACTTGACCCCATAGCCATTTTTATGATTTAGGTAGTTGCCACTTCAGAAGCCACTGTGAGCCTGGCTGAGCTACAGGACTGATGGATCCCAGTAGGAGGTGGGAGAAGAAGCGATCAGGGGCAGTAGGGGGTCAGGACACGCAGGCAGGGGTGGGGTTCTTAAGAAATAGGTGCAATTGTATCAGAGCCACTCTTGAGGTTGCGGACAAATCCGGGGATCCTTTTCTCCCCTCCACCCAACACTAGTGTAGACGAAATCTTGCTAAAATTTAAATCACAGATAGCCTTGGTGTATATCCACCTCTCACATACGTCACAAGAGCAGCTCACACATTTGTCTTCCTTTCTAAGCTGTGAGGATGGAGGCCTGGGTTGGACTCCTCTGGACACTAGTGTCCTGCCCTGGCCCTGGCATGTAGGGAGGGCTCCACAGGCATTACATGATGGAGTGAAGGAGCGAATGAAGCCCCAAACAGGAGGAACTCAGTATGTCATTGGGAGGAGAAGGACAGCTAGGGAGAGTGACAAGCAAAGGCAACCGTTGGGGGAGGTCATGGAGACACTTGTCCTGCCGCCTCTTTCTATATTTTAGCTGTGCAGAGGAACAATCTCCTTCACCACCTTCTCTCCCTGGAGATGCCCTGGTCTTTAAATGCTCAGATAATGTGGTTTATTCACCCATGCAGCAAATATTGAGCCCCTGCTATGACTGGCCCTGGGTTCTGCATGGTTGAGAAGAAGACTTATACATCTCCTTCCTCCTGGAGCTCCCGATCTGGTGTCATTAAATAAGAGATTATTATACAATGAATAGTGACAGGTGCAAAGACCTGGTAGGCTCATGGGGCTAGGGTGACTGTATAATTTGTTATCCTAAGTGGGATGCTTTTGAGAATAAAAGTGATTGTTGCATGTTGAGTTCGCCAGAAAGCAGATTCTCAGAGATTAGTGTGCAGAAAGTTGATTAGCTTTGGGGGATCGACACCCGTGAACAGGAAGAGAACAAAGCAAGATTAGGCAGAGGGAGAAGTTGAGGTGCAATGTCATCTCAATGAAAGCCTCAGCCATTCCCACCAGACACTCAGAGCTGGGATGGCCCTTCAGCTTTATCTCCAGTTGGGGCGAGGAGGCCTGGCCTTTATGCCATTGTGCAGAACAGTCATTGGATACTGGCTACCCTTGGAAGGCAGCATGACCTTGGGCGAGGCTGTTTTCTTCAGTGGAGGCAATCACCAAAGAAGGCTGGCAGCTGCAGGTGTCAGAGATTTGGGTGGCACTTCCCAGCATTCACCACTGGGGCACTATTTTTTTTTTTTGTTTTTGTGACAGAGTCTCACTATGTCACCCTCGGTAGAGTGCTGTGGCATCACAGCTCACAGCAACCTCAAACTCTTAGGCTTAAGTGATTCTCTTGCCTCAGCCTCCCAAGTAGCTGGGACTACAGGCGCTTGCCACAATGCCTGGCTATTTTTTGGTTGCAATTGTCATTGTTATTTAACAGGCCCAGCCAGCCTTGAGCTCGTCAGCCTCAGTGTATGTGGCCGGTGCCCTACTCACTGAGTACGGGTGCCGAGCCTGGGGCACTATTGTTAATATCTAGAAAACAGGTGTTAGCCAGGCCTGGCCCATGTACCCACAGCAAGAGGACCTGGCTGAGAGTTTCAGCTGGAAGCCTGCACAAATGCAGGGTGGCAGAAAACCCCTGGGAACGGGAACAAGCCCAGGGCTTGCTCAACCTGCAACCTCTTCATGGCTGTCGCTTCTCCTTTCTCTCAGCTGTTTCTGTTACTTTTCAGGACCAGTGATGGCTTTCACACGCACTGTATCACCATCCACTTCACATGCACTGTATCATTGAATTTGTGGTATAATATTATTCTTACCTGTTTCTCCCAACATCCAAATAATTAGAAGTCCTTTCACTGTTACTTCCATAACAGAACTCAGCCATCCACTTTCTCTGTCTTCACTGCCTCCATCTTGGTACAAACCACGGTCATTTCTCTCCCAACTGCTTACATTGTTCTGATTTTGAACCAAGGTAGCCAACAGCAGGGAACTGCTGAGAAGCCAGATAACAACAACAACAAAAAAACCCCAAATCACTGGAAGAGACTTGAGGAGAACACATGCACTGAAAAAAACTTCAGGGAAGCCAAAAACATGATCTTTGAACTGAGAAATGATCCTACGACTGAAAGTTGAGGGTATTCTGTCTTCAGAATGAAATTGAGAGGTTAGTGGCATAGTCTGTCAGTCCGGGGGCCTGGGTTTGTGTCACCTCGCGTCAGCTTCTTGGTATCCCCATACCTCAGTTTCCTTGTCTGTGTAACAGGGGTGATGAGAGGTATTATGTGGGAGACATGACGAGTCACCATGGGTAAGACGTTTAGAGCAGTGCTTGGGGCACATGGAAATGCTCCATGTGCGACGCCCGTCTTGGGCCTCCTGAGTATGGCGGATGTGGCTGTCCGCACTCCTTCTCTGCTCCTACTTCCAACACCTGTACCCTGCCTCCACGGGGAGTCATTTATTCATTCAACAAATATTTTTGAGTACCTGCTCCTGCTTATGGACCAGGCACTAAAGACTTGTTTTATTTTTCTAGCACAAGTCCTCGAATTTATGCACAGGCTGCTGTGGGCTCACTTTTGCTGGCGATAGGAGGCTCCCTCCCCTGCCATTTCTTGTTCATGCCTAAGGTCATCTGGATGAAAAGCCGCTTCTGTGTGGCTTCTTGTCCTCCCTCTGGCCCTTTGGCTGCTGCCTCTGAGTTCCTTGGCTGAGAGTGAGTCATGGATGACCCATGGACCCTTCCTCTCAGACCCAGAGGGAAGAAGACTGAGGGTTTTCCTTGGGCCTTTTGCAGCGTGGAAACCTGCTCTCTCAGGCTGGTGCATGCTTCATGTGATCCTACCTTGGCCGTCACCTTGCATACTCCTGGCCTAAGCCTCCTTTTCTTGGATGACCACAAGCTCTTTACCACAAGCAAGGCCTTGGAAGGGAGGAGGGAGAGGTGAACAGGAGGAGACAGAGTAAGTAGAAGGAGCAAAGGCAAGTCAGGCAAGAAGGGTTGACAGGGAAGAGAGTGTGCAGATGCCGATGACAACATTGACACAAATTGACTCATTAACGCCTGAATCCCTGAGACTAGTACCGTTATCGTCTCCACTCTATAGAGGAGACTGAGGCAAAGTGCATTATGAAACTTGCCCAAAGCCTTAGAGCTGGAACTTGAACTTGAGTAGTCCAGCTTCACCCGCCTGGAAGGGGAAGGACGCAGATGTCCCAAAAGGGTATACAAGGGAGGGCAGGCACCTAGCATACAGAAGACACTCAATTAGAGTGTTGAATGGATGGTGGTGAGGCGAGGGTCACTGAAGGCGATGGGCCGACTTCTTACAGAAATCCCTGGTGTCTGTTGGCACCAACTAGTGAAGCATCTTATCTTCCACTGTTATTGTTATCTTGGCCCATTGTCACAAGCCTAACTGCCCAAAGGCTATCAGGGTCCTTCCCCTCCTACCCTAGTCTGACTTGGGTCCCCTCAGCAGGTGGAAGGCATTGCAGAACCTCCCTCTCCTTCCACAGGGGTTGGCGGGGGTGTAGGGATGAGAGGGCCCTTTGGGGGGCCCCAGAGCCCAGTCCAGCCTGCCTCCCCTCTGTCAGCTGCCAAGTCCATCCATGTGGCTGGGATCTGTTGGCCCATAAATGGTCCCTATGTTCCTTTCCAGAAGCAGCCTGACCTCATCCACTTGGAGAAAAACAGGAAGCTGGGCACTGCCAGGAACTAGAACACGCCCTTCCTCGACTGTGGACTGTGAGGATGCTGGGCTAGTGGGGGGCTCTCAGAGAAGCACATGGGTGGAGGCTCCATGGGCTAAGCGAGGTGGCCTGGGTCACACTGACGGAGTTGGCTTGGGCATTTGGACTTGCTCGGGCATGGTCGTGCGGAGCCATCCACGACTGAGAGGAAGCAGGAAGGTGGGGAAATCGTGAAGGGGCTCCTGACCTTTCTGTCCAAGGTGGGGACAGATCCATAGGTGCCAGGGCCACGTCTGACTTTTGCCTTTGTGGGTCTCTTCCTCCATTTAAAAAATAGTAAAAAGTACGTTATGTATCTGTGTTGGTATAAAAATAAACATACTCTAAGTGGGGTTTGTGATTATATTCATTGTTATTTTCTTCAATTTTTCTTCTGATTTTAAAATAAATTATAATCAAAACCTTTCCATGAGTCCTGGTACTGCCGCCTGTGTCTAAGGAAGAAGTTGGCTCTGTGGGAAAGAAGCTTCTCGTGCCTTCCTGTCCTGCAGAACCTGTGTTACCCCCACATCATGCAGCACAGAGATCAGAGAGCAGACATCAGGGGGGAATGCTGGCTCAGCCGAAGCAGCACCCTGCTGAGCCTCACTTTCCTCTTCCATAGAGTGGGGGAGTGAGCACATTTCCCCCACTGCTCTTATGAGGGGATTCCATGACAAGTGTTTGCCCTAGTGTCTGACCCAAAGAGGGGCTTTGTAGTTCTGCTCAGGTACACGAGCTTCAGAGCCTGTAGGAGACCCCAGCGGCTGCCTTGGGGTTTAGGGACACTCCAGGGCTCCCATGTCTTTTACTTCTCCCTCCTCTCCTGTCTGTCCCCCTTGCTTCACTTAGACCAAAGCAACTGACAGGTGTTAGCCTAGCCCAGAAGCCTCTTCGGCTCCATAATGCCATGGGTCCTTACCACAACCCCGTGTGGAATGTCTAGTGTGATTATTCACCCCATTTTCTCAGGGAAGATAGGGACTTTGTCCCAGATCACACAGCTGGAAAGGACAGAGCTGGGACAAGCATTTAGATCTTTCGATTGGGCCCTCAGTTGGCCCAGTTGTACCTGACACTCTATGATGTCTGTGCCAGCCTGTGTGTGTCTTGTCAGAAGGTAGTGACAAGGATTGCAGGGAGTCTAGAACACCTCAGGGACTTGCTGGCATGTGCTGACGGGTGTAGACTTTTGGCACTGATCGGAGCTGGCAGGGGACCTGATCCCTGCTTCCTTGTCTGTGCTGCCCTGCAGTACCCTTGAGTCTCTGCTACTTGTCTCCTTATGGTAACTTAGAAGAGGCAGCTGGTGTCTGCAAAACCCAGGCAGGAAGATGGCTGGAGACCCCGCCTGGGTTCTACATTTTTAATTTTTAAGTTGTTATTGGAAAGTAATTGACTATCTTCAAATATACTAAATTTCACAAATAGAAATACAGGCAAAAATGAGCATTCATGTTAGATGTCAGTAAAGAAGATTTAGGCTTTGGATGAAGAAGGATTCATAGCTCCTGAATAGTATTCAAGCTCAGAAACTATGTATTGTGTAGTGCATGGTGAACCCTTTTTAAAGAACTTTCAGGAAAGACTGAATATCCATCTGGCAGGGATGGTTTGGGGTAAGGTTTTAATTTCTGTGATGTTTCTGATTAAAATGTTCCACCTCCTCTGCTGTAGTTAGGCTGTTTTGGTCTCTTGTTATTTCCTAAGAATCTGGGCTGGGGCTGAATGACAAATATGGTCCTCTGCCCCGCCAGCCATAGACCTCCTTGATCAAACCCTCCTTTACCCGACAGAGCAGGACAGGTCCCCTAGTGGGTAGGTGCTGAGACTAAGAATCTCCTGCTGGAGTCCTTCCATAAAGATGCTAAATAACCTTCATCAGCATATAAATGTCTTCATAAACCAAGGAATATTAAGTGTCTTAAAATGAAACAGTGGGGTTTAGTACTCCAAATGAACTATTGAAAAAAACTAATCTTGAAAAAAAAAAAAAAAGAATCTCCTGCTGGGGGTGGATCTCCCAATGACTCAGCTGTTACTTCTGATCCTGTCACCTCTCTGCTCGAAACCATCAGGGGCATCCTATGTTTCTCCCAGGGCAGGTGGGAGCCCTGGCCCTCCTGACTTCTGGGACCAGCCCGGCTCCTTCTCCAGTCTCCCATCCTCACTTCCTGCCACTGTGGCGGAAGCAGGCTCCACAGCCCCTCCGTGCTCCCCCCTCCTGCTGGCCTCCTTTCTAGCCTTTAGCACCTGGAGATGCCCCACTTATGGGTGTCGAGTCTTCAGATAGAGTCTGAGTCCACTGGGTTGTCAGTTACTACCCTCACCCTGTCCTGCTTGTCACATGGTGCCCAGTGCCCAGCTCAGCCAGCCCACCAAAGGCACGCAGGAAATACTTGTTAAATCCATTGCTTTATTTAACCACACAGTATCAACCCATACAATAATGGCTTCAATAAATATTTCTTGGAAATATAGGCTTAGAAGTCACACGGAATTGGATGCATATTGCAGCTTAGCAAGCCACTCATAGTGAGTTCCCCCGAACTTGAGATAATTGTTCCACCTGGCTCACGGGACACCTCTGGAGCGTCCAGCACTGAAAAGTGAGCCCAGGTGATTCTAATGTGTCTCGAGGGTGAGAACTCCTGCCTCCATCCAGGTATGGATGGCTTCAGGGGCTTTCCCGACTCCTCAGTTCCTTCCTACACAGGCTTGACATCCATTTGACATAGAACCAGTACAAATGCAGAGGCCGACTGAGGTGAGGAAAGGGCTGGATCTCATTCCCACACATATTCCCTCAGGCAGCTGTCAGATTTGTTCTGTCTGCCTAGCAGGGTGGGGATTAGAGAAAAGAGGCTGGGCCCTGGGAATTGTGAGAAAAGAAGATAATCTATTGTCTAGAGACCCATGTTCTACCCTCAGCTTTGCCACTCCTCTCGGTTCCCCTCCATGAAATGAGATTCCTTTGACAACCAGGTTCCCAGAGCTAGGGACACAGTCCCTGAGCACTAGCCCAGCGGCAATCCCCAAACTTGCACATCTGTGCTACTTCCCCTGGGGTCTAGCTTGCCTTGCTTTCTGAAGTTTGTTTGTTTAACACACTCCAGTTATTATAAAGCTTAATTCCCAGAAGATATCACTGTACTTTTGAGGTTATGAAGCAACTCAAAGTAAATTTACGAGGTGTTGACAAGGAGAGGTCATAGGGGGGTAGCTTTTTATTGCATAGAAAAGAAACTTCTGTAGTCAGCTGGAGGCTTATCTGTAGTTAGATATTGTCTAAGAGAGTGAAAATATTTCCTCTCTTGAGGAGGTCAGCATGGATACACTTTTATTTAAGTGTATCCAAGTTATTTAAAAGCTACCTTGTCTGATTCCCATGGCTACCAATTAATTGATGAGGTTTTTATAGTTCTTGGAATAAAGAAGAAATGGAAATTCCAAGGAAAGAGAGACCTATGAAGCACTTTTAATTAGATACAGGAGCGCGTAGTGTTGTGGTAGGGAATGTCCTGGAACCAGCCTGAAGGGTGGGCCCAGGAAGCTGTCCCTGAGTGACTATTCTTGGCTTTCAGATTTTCCCCAAAGTCATGGCCTAGGGCCTCCCAGCTGTGGAGGCCTAATCAGGCCACAGTGATTGCATAAATCACAAACATCTAGCACTAGACCAATCAGGCCCAAACCCAACTTTTTTGAATGTTAGAACTTGCACATTTGAGGTCAAGCTCTGTTGGACACAGAGAGGAAGGGTATTTGGGAAAGGGCAAACTTTTTCCAGAAACTCTTTGGCACCCAGCCTCCCTTCCCCCAATTCAGATTTGGGAGCAGATCCATAGCAAGGCACCAGCACAGAGACTGGGGAAGCTTTCTAGATAAAATCCACCCAGTCACCTGAAAATATGCATTGACCAAGTCTTCTTGTGCCTGGCATTGGGTTAGATTCGTGATCTCTTTTCTCTGAGGAGAACTGAATAGTCCTGTGTTTTATGCATTGCGCTAGGGACTAGAGTTCAGAGGTGAGGAAGGCCTGCCCCACCTCCGAAGGGGTTTACAGTCCGTGGGAGAGACACATAGTAGTCCTGACCTTGCTACCCAGTGCTGCACTCAGACACACCCTGGCTCTCGGTTCCACTCACAGTGATCATGAAACACCCTCTGCACTGTTGTACCCCTCCTTTATCCCACTGGCTGCCTGATGGAACTTTCTGGTTGACCTAGACTCCAAATAATAATTATCTTGATTAGTGAATTTTTGGTACCTCTCCTGAAAATTTGCTCTTCAGGTAAATACCTACCTCATTTCCCCCCCGCCCCAAACTCATCTAAAAGTAGCTGCAGGGCTGGGGTGGTGGCTTACTCCTATAATCCTAGCACTCTGGGAGGGTGAGGTGGGAGAACTGCTTGAGCTCAGAAATTGGAAACCACCAGGAGCAAGAGAGAGATCCTGTCTCTACAAAAAATAGAAAAAAAAATTCTGTCTCTACAAAAAATAGAAAAAAAAATTAGCCAGGTGGTAATGGTACTCACCTGTAGTCCCATATACTCAGGAGGCTGAGGCAGGAGAATCACTTGAACCCATGAGTTTGAGATTGCTATGAGCTAGGCTGACACCATGATACTCTAGCCTGGGCAACAGAGTGAGACTCTGTCTCAGAAAAAAAAAAAAAAAAGAAAGAAAGAAAGAAAAAAGAAAAGTAAAGGAGGGAGCAAGGGAGAGAGAGAGAGAGAATGAGTTTAACCAAAAATTCAATCAAAAAGAAACCTATGCACTTCCCAACTCATTCTATGGGGCTGGTGTTATCTTGATACCAAAACTAGGCAAAAACATCACAAAAAGAGAAAACTAAAGATCAATATATAGAATGAACATCATTGCAAAATTCTCAACAAATACCAACAACCAAATTCAACAATATACCACAAGGATTATACACCATGACCAAGTGGGATTTTGTTTTTTTTTTTTTTTTGAGACAGAGCCTCAAGCTATCACCCTGGATAGAGTACCATGGCATCACAGCTCACAGGAACCTCCAATTCCTGGGCTCAAGCGAGTCTCTTGCCTCTGCCTCCCAAGTAGCTGGGACTA